>BQNB010050566.1:0-41450 GCA_026074375.1 Tanacetum coccineum
ATCATCCTTGCCATCCAATATTCTTGGTCACCAAGCCTTGCAATATGAGCCCTTGATTTAGTCCAATGTCCCATCAACCTATGGGGCTTCATAGGATTGCCAGCGTGGATTAGAATATTGTGGTGTGGGTTGGTGATGTGGGGTTCGTTTGGGGTTTTGAAGAGTGAGAGGGTAATCACGTGAAGGAAAGTGATGGGTTTTTGGGGAAGAGGGATAAATAGTGATAGGGGGAGATTTCGGTGGGATAAGGGTTTAGGGTACTGTTCGTTTAATTTGTGACGGGTGTTAGGGGGTTAAGGATAAGTGGTGTAAAAGGTAAATGGATGTAGGGACTAGTGGTGAAAAGTCTAGGGACTAACTTTGTTAGTCCCTAAAGACTAATGGTGATAGTCCCCAAGGACTATCAATGTTAGTCTTTAAGGACTAACGATGCAAAACCCTTAAGGACTTTTGGTGTAAAGGGTTAATGGGTGTTAGTGTTAAGGGTTCATGGGCTTATATGTTCGGCTTTGGTTATTTAATTTTGGGTCGGTATAGTGTTGGATTGGACTTGGACTATTTTTCAACTTGTAAGACTTATAGATAAGGCTTAATTGGCTGGCCCGGCCCATTAACCTGGGTACGGGTTGGCCCGATAAGATTTCTTCAGTTTTGGCTTCGTCCTTGACTTGTTGACTTTGACTTTGACTTTTACTTTTCGCGCTCTGGTTTTTGACTTCTCACGCTCTATCCATTCTCGTGCTTGGTTTTGATGGTTTTGGATTTGTTTTTGTCCTTAAGTGAATATCCGATACCTGCACAGCAAATAACATAAAACAAGCATATATTTGGCATTTTATGTCCGTTTTTGGTCATTTAGGATCGTTTTTATAGGTGAAAGGTATGTGTAATTAAGCACATACCAAAATCCCCCATACTAAACTATTGTCATGTCCTCACGCAATGCCATAAGTAAACACTTTAGAAAACCAAGAATCTCAATCCCCCTTGACTAATTACCTCGAAAAGTAGCTAAGTGTTCATCAAGGGGAATTAAAGACTCATTAGTTTTGAAAAGCCCTGTTTTGACCATTTTTAAATATTTACACTTATTCACACACATATTTTTGTATTTTTCCTTTTTCCCTTTTTTGTACTTTTCTTTTTAACCAACTAGAATGTCTGGACTTTCGTTATTTTCATAACCTTTAGGGTCATAGAACAAGACGCATTTTAATCCTAAAATGCCCAAAAGGATAAATTCATCGTCCTTGATTTTTCACCCACCCACTACTCATACTTGTAACTTGTGAAACTTTTCACTCCCGATAATTATTATATATTATGTGAGTGTGCTTATTTCGAAATTCAACCATAGATCAAACATTTTGCAAAATTTTTATGCTTCACGTTCCACCCAAAAGTAATGAGTTTGAAGGCGAGATCATCCCATGTAGCAACTTTCGTCTCGGCACATCCCAACCTTGCGGCTAAGTGACCAGGCTTTTGACACCCCACAGAGACTAGTATCGGGACTCACGGACCTTCGGTTTCAAAACCCTTGGATTTCCCGTTTATACATAAAAACACAACACGACATAGTCTTAGTTCAAAAGCATATTTAAATTTAAGAAAAAGAGATTTTCCCTATATTTATTAAATCACATATATTACACTTAATATAATTATACATCCTTTAAACTAAGGAAATCCTCGACCTTTTAGAAGGTGCAACATCTTGTAACTGCTAGATGCAGCAAACTTTATCAGTCTCGAATAATTACTAATGTGCCGTGATTTAAAACTGCAACTCGTTGTGACCGGCAATATCAGTAACTTGTATTAGCCCACATTATTTTATTATATTACACTTCATTTTTCTTTCTTTTTTTTACACTTTATTTACCACGTTTTAGTGAAAAATTCTTTTACAAATTTAAGTATAAATTTGAACTAACTAAAATTATTGTTATCAACCCATACTTCAAAAATCATTGATTATAAGTTTAATTTTCAAAAGAGAAGCACGTATTAGTAGTCCGGTTATTAACTTATAGAGAGAAAAGCCATAAACTACACTTAGAGCTCTTAAGAATTTTCAACTAATCCTTTTATGCATCTAACGCATAATTTTCTTTATCAGTTTCTCGTTCTGTCCATTTGTTAAAATCGGGAATGATATATGGATCTGCGAAGGCGTAGTCTAAAAAGTTAAAGACAAGCTAGACTCAACACCTCGTCAATTCAAAATGTATGCTTATCTACCCACAAGAAAGTCACATGTATAAAACCACTTGTTTATTTTGGAAAATTTTGTAGATTATTTTCATTTTTTGGTATTTTGTGGTTAAACGGTTTACGTATTACAACACGCAGCAACAATCAAAATCATAATACCCCCTAATACCAAACCAAACATTGCTCAATGTTTTTAATAGTAGGTCTCTACATAAATCTAAAGCCGTTATAAGTAGCCTTAAAGATAAACCTTATTCATTTTTTAAAAGATTGATTCCCATAATCATCGAAGATTAAGCTCGAGTGAACAAGGAATAACCATGAGCACAAACGTTAGAATCCCACAATCATGACATAACAAACAAAACACAAAGCACGAGAAAATAAGAGCACCTCCTCACAACACACGATTTTGTTACTATTATTACTAGTTATATTAGTATACATGGTTGCACACCCACGAAGCGCTTATTTTTTAACCGAATCTTGACCTACTCGATCTCTCGCTAGACTATGATGATGTCGAGGAGGTGTGAGGGATCGGAAATAGAGAAACAGAGACAGTCCAAGATAAAATTTCCCCTCCAGAATTCAATCATGCGGAGCGACGTCGAAGGAGGAAAATTAGCAATGATTGTGGCCCAGAGGATATAAGAGATTAGGAGAGTAGAAGAATCCTCAGTATTGAAAATGGGTCTGTTCATTTTTTGTCGGATGAAAAGAGTGGTAGGAAAGTCTCGATCACTGTAAAAGAGGGTTAGACGGAGTAAATTAGATAGAGAAATGTAGCTTTGATGTAATATCAGCGTGTGGGTTTCAAGAGAATGATAGCGCTTATGTTATATATTCTTGGTTTGTCGAGTTTTTCAATAATAATATAATAATCTATTTCTAGCTGAGAGAATACAACATAGGTTTTGATACGAATTCATCATGAAAAGGTGGGATGGTGGGTAACTCAGTGCAATTGTTAATACTAAAATTGTGAGTTACACTGTTTATTAAGTGGAAAATAGTACAAAGGAGAGATTGAGATATGGTATGTTAGTAATTTTTGGGGTTATTTGTTTGGGTAGAATTAAGATAGAGTATTTGTGAGAGTTTTGAGAGGTGGAGTAATGGTTTGTGAATTGTTTTTTTTTGATGTATGAGATTTTGTTTGTTATTATGAATATAGTGTATTAATTTAGGGTATATGTTTATTAGTTTATGATTTTGGATGATTATTGTTTATTTTTGATTGTTTGGTAGCGATATTTGTGAGAAGAGTGAATAGGAGATTTATGTAGAGTAAGATTGTAAAGAGATTTTTTATGGGAGATTTTTTGAGAGATAAGGGGTTGTTTGTGGTGGTGAATAGTTGTGATGTAATGTATATATAAGAACTAGTTTCTAATCATTGTGCGTGGTCATCTTAAACTTTAACTATAACCATCACCTGACATCGTACACAATCACCACATAACTTACACGCATTTCACCCACATTAAATTAACAAAACTTCAACATAAAAGCAGAAAAGTAATCAAGAATAAACAAAAACATCTCACATACACCTACAATGTAACAATCATCGTTAAAATTGAGAAAATCTCAAAGTGAATATTTTACAACATCATATGAGAAATAAATCTCAAAAAAGCACATCACAAAAACACTAATCGTCTGAATACCCTTGGACCACATAGATGAGATAAATTCATCTAACACTAGACTTTATTACTATCGGCCGATCTGTTCTCCAAATTAGTGTCAAAATGCTCATCCCCCATCATTAAAGTTTTACGGGACTCCTCGTTTTTAGTCGGTTTGATTCATTAACATTTTCTAAATATACCTATACAAATATATCTCATCATGCATCATCTCAAAAATAGAAAATTCTATATATAATAACTTCCTCTCCTTCCTCCCCACCCCCTGTTTTTTCTCTGAACTTCCTGTTCATTTGTTGAATCGTTATATACACACGGATTGCACCGTATAGTCATTTCTTAAGTAGCTTACAAAAAATTATTATACTTTCCTCAGGGAGTTGAAAACTACAGATACAGCAGGTTTAAATTGGTCAAAACCGAGAGAATTAGAATTATAAAAATTTAGATTCTTTGTTACATGAAAAACTACATATGAGTCATTAACCTCCGCCATTATTTTCATCAAAACTCTCGAAGATTCAATTGATCACATTTAATTCTCATAGACTAAAAGCCACCACCACTTACAAAACAAGAGAGTAGATATGATAACTTGGTGAATTTGTGGAAAAATTAACAATTAGTTGATCGGTAATAACGGGTTCTATGGGGGGCAACAAACTATTGTATTATATCGCATATAGCGATAGAACATATTTCTCGTTTCACACTAAACTCACAAGAATAGCGTCCTCTACTATAGGGCTGGTTTTACTAGACCATGCGAAAATTAACACATATAAGAGTAAAAGAAGAGATACACTACAAAAAAAATGACTTTAGTGACAAAAATTTATGCCACCCAACTTTTTTTTGTCACATTTAAAAATCTTAAGTATACCATATAGTACTTGACTTTAAATTTTCATCCGAAAAAACTTTGGGACAAAGCTTACCAGTGGTCACTATGTTGGTCAACTAATTATATGTATATTTTTTCGCATAAAAGAGTCCGATAAAAATCGTCACTAAATTTTAAACCATGTTTTTACGTATCCGTAGTTTTTCTTTTTTTACTTGTGATGATCAAACTACAATAACTAAAAAAACGGAAAAAACAGATTATACGATAAAATAAGTAAACCCGGCCCCGTTGACTAGACTGGTAACCCTTCACCGGTCGTAAATGCCCCGTTTTACCAATATCCAATCGGACCTGATGGCTCGATCATCTATTATAAAATACCCTTAAAAACATTGGTTAAAATAAGTGTTTTCAACTATTTAACCGTCATAATTTAATTATGCATCACAACTTTCAAATTCGTATACAAAATATTGTTTTCATAATAATAAAAAAAATATAAGTAATAATAAAAATAGCACTAATAATTAATTATGCATCAATTTAACAAAACGAATCCCCATTTTTTCCCCAAAACTCATACATACAATAAAACTTAAAAAACACACACCAATTATTTTACACGCTCAATTATTCAAACCCTAGATCTGAAAACCAATCGAGATCAATTCACTTTTAATACCAATCGAGGTCGCCGGAATTGCCTCGAGGTCGTCAGAATCGCTTTGAAGTCGCCGGAATTGCCCTTTTTTCACTTGAGAAACAATCAGTTTGTTTCTTGAATTATGAACTTTTGATTTGTTTTCAATGATTTTTAACAACATCTTTTGTGCACTTCTTTCCCATTTCACCGGCGGCAGAATTTTAAAGAATCTTTGATCGGATGGGATTAAACCATTGTAGAAGGTATCAGTTGATGCAATTCGGTAAAACCGTGATGGGGGCATGCTCTGAAGAGATCCTTGAATTCGGTCCCCATCCCTCCAACTAAACGGTTCCTCGAAACATTTGATTAAAATTTGTAATTTCATTTCCGAGAGAATTTGTTTGTTTTTTGAGGAAGGAATGAAATGGTTAAAAAACCTTGGAACAAGATCGTCCCCCAATGAGAGAATAGAACAAGAGGTTCTTTATCGAGCAAATCCGGGCTGGACCATCGATAAAAATGGAAAAACATAAGCATAATCGAGTACCCGGCACATCTTTGTACTTCAACGTAGAAGAAATCTTGTTAAAAATCGAATATGAGCAATGAGGATCTCTTCTTCTCAAAACCGAAGATTTGTTGTGAAGTTATAAGATTAAATAGACTAGCTTGAGCTTCGAAATGCTCCCAGCGGGAATAGGTGGTAAACGAATTGCCTCGTATAACCCACGGCGGTGCACGGAAGTATTCCGCCATAGTACGTTGATCGGTCATCGTAACTACGGGAGCTTCTTCAAGAGCGAACGGTTCGACTCTTTGTTTTGAACGTCTACGGTTACGACGTTTTGGATTCGTAGAAGTAGGATTCGTAGAAGGTTCACTAAATAATTTCGAAGAAGTGCGAGTTTGCATACACTAAAAACAAAATAAGAGAAAGGAAAATATTTTTGTAACCGATAATCAAACGAGTGTACGGTAGCTCTCTAGAAAACGCACAAAGAAGCGGAGGAGCGGGTAAGCGCGAATATAACACCCCCAAAATGGGTCGCAGCGGAATATGGGTTGGGGAATGTTACTTCATAGATCAACAGCACAGATAAAGAACCGACACTATATGAGTCTGTTTAAAAAGTGATATCGTTGGATTAAATAGACTTTGTTTGTTACAATAGCCGAAGCATTAATATTCCATCCCTGAAAAGTAAAGATTTTTAAGACATAACAATATATCCCAAAATGTAATGCATCCAAATCTTATATAAGTAATGACTCCCAAAATGATGACCACCAATTTATCACATTGTTTCTCGTACCTTATTGACCGAGAAAAAACATGCTTAAAACGTCAACAAAAAGTTTGCGTTGAATTCACTAGGTTTTAGTAAATGGAATAAAGTAGGACCACAAGATTTCCATGTAGACATGTAACACATACAAAATTCACCAAAAGTTAATTAACGAGTGCACTAATTCATTGAACACCGAATCGTCGACAATATATGTATGCAAGTTTAATGCACTAAATGTGCCATGTTAGAAGTTCAACTCGCAACATCCAAATAGATTCCGACATGTATACACGTTCGTTGTTTTCGGTACCTCCGAAACTGATGAGCGCTACTCACCCGAACTGGGATGGCAAATCCCAAAAATATCTAATCATAACATTCGGCTCGCTAACTAGCAATTGACAGTTTCATAGTAGGGCAATAGTGGTTAGCTACTAGTCCCAACTCGTAATAGTTAAAAGAGTCCTGCGTCCAAATGTAAAACAATGCATGTTTCTCACCCCAAAGTTGTAAAACAATATAGTTGTATAAAAGCGGGGCTATAAACTCACCGTAAGTGAATGATTGATTATCTAAATCAAGTTAGTGAATCGCCTCGGCAATTTGAATGCAACCTAATTAATTATAGGTCGTATGAGTATAATGTATTTCATATAAATAAAACATCACATGTTGCATAGCTAGTATTAACTGCTTTAACCCAAGATGTAGTAGGTAACTTAGAGTCAGCTAACATGGTTCTAGCAGCCTCAATTAGTGTCATATTTCTTCTCTCAGCAACATCATTTTGCTGAGGAGTGCTAGCTACACTAAATTCCCTCTTAATGCCTTTCTTTCATAAAACTCACTCATAACTTTATTTTTGAACTCTGTTCCATTGTCACATCTGATTATTTTTACTTTCTTATCAACTAGATTTTCTATCTCTGTTATAAAGCTCTTAAGAATGCCACTAGTCTCATCCTTAGATGCTAAAAAAACCTAAGTAAATCTGCTATAATCATCAATGACAACTAGACAATATTTCTTATTCATTAAACTGCACACAAAAGTTGGACCAAACAAGTCCATATGCAACATGAATAAAGGCTGAGTAATAGAGTTCTGAATTTTGGACATACATGAGGCTTTGTGCCCTTAAACAAGCAACACAACAATTAAAAAGAGAACAGAAAGTTTTGTTATTTCAAAACATTGTAGCAAACCTCTCACAAGATTTCCTAACAAGTTTATTAATAGTTTTAAAATTTACATGGTCTTGTCTCCTATGCCATAGCATTGATTTATCAAGTGTGGCCTTGTCATAAGAAAAAGTTAACTCTCATTGGGAATAATAAGTCTTCTATCAACATTGTACATGTGGTTTCTTCTAGGAACTTTAAGTAAAACCTGACTTTCATCAGCTAACTTAAAGTCAAGAGACAGAACAAAACATCCAGTGTCAGTAAAAAGAACACTGTTCTTTTTGTCACACATCTGTGAAACACTAAAAAGGTTAAACTTTAACTCCTTGACAAAGTACACATCCTCAAAATCAAGCTTACTAGTTTTAAGAGTTCCTTTACCAAAGGTAACATATCATCCATCAAATTCTTTGAAGTCTGAGAGATAGGACATGTTGCCTGTCATGTGCCTAGAGCATCCACTATCAACATAGCCTTGATCTTCTTTTTGTGGATGACCTTGCACATAAAAATAAGGAAATTAGTTTTCTTTGGGGACCCAAGCCATCGCTGACTTGGATTTGCCTCGTGCATCAACATAATTATGTCTCTTAAAGGTAATTGATGCACTATTAAGTTTGGTAGGTCTCCAAACCCAATATGCTGAGGCCTTAACACTGAGTAATAAAGTTCTGAATCTTGGACTTACAAGAGGATTTTTGTTGCTTTCCCTTAAGACAAGCAACACAAGTTTGGTAATTTTCAAAACGTTTTAAAGGTAAACATCTCACAAGATTTTTCTTAACAAGTTTATTAATAGTTTTAAAATTTACATGACCTAGCCTTCTATGCCATAGCATTGATTCATCAAGTGTGGCCTTTGCAACAAGACAAGTTAAACACTCTTTAGGAACAATATTCTTCATATCAACACTGTACATATTGTTCTTTCTAGGAACTTTAAGTAAAATCTGACTTTCATCAGTTAACTTAAAGTCAGGAGATAGAACAAACATCCAGTGTCAGTAAAAAGAACACTGTTCTTTTTGTCACACATCTGTGAAACACTAAAAAGATTAAACTGTAACTCCTTGACAAAGTACACATCCTCAAAATCAAGCTTACTAGTTTTAAGAGTTTCTTTACTAGTAATTTTCCTTCCTTTGGCTCCTCCCCCAAAGGTAACATATCCTCCATCAAATTCCTTGAAGTTTGAGAGATAGGACATGTTCCATGTCATGTGCCTTGAGCATCCACTATCAACATAGCCTTGATCTTCTTTTTCTGGATGACCCTGTACATAAAAATAAAGAAATTAGTTTCCTTTGGGGACCCAATCCATCACTAACTTGGATCTGCCTCGTGCATCAACATAATTATGTCTCATCAAAGTAATTGATGCACTATTAAGTTTGGTAGGTCTCCAAACCCAACATGCTGAGGCCTTAACAACATTAACCTAATTTGCCCTAACAGCATTAACTACTGCTGAATTTAGCCTAGAAGTATTAACTGATTTTGGCCTAGCAGTATAAAATTATCTCTTAGCAGTATTAACTTTATGGCTAAAATTTTTGTTAGTTAATGTTGTTCTTATTTGATAAGGCCTCTTTACAGTTGATTGTGCGGATTTAGAAAAATATGACATTGGTCTAGCACTATAAACTGTAGTTTTTGGATGAGCAGTATTAACAGGCCTAGCAGTATTAAGTGGTCTTAGGCTAGTTTTCATTAAAACTGCTCTTGGAACTATGTTCCTGTGAGCACTAGGGTGAGCTTGTTTAGCAGAATAATTGTAATTCACCCTTATATAATTATTCCCAGATACTATTGATTTCAACTCAATATATATATATATATATATATATATATATATATATATATATATATATATATATATATATATATATATAATATATTATATATATATATATATATATATAGTATATATAAGGATAATATCAATTATAGAAGAGTAAGTATTCCAAGAGGCTTTTTAAAATAGATATTTACTTTTAACCAAAGTAAATCGAAAAAAAACCTTCCCGAGTCATTTCCCAACGAGGCATGAATTGAAAATCGTGAATAAGTTCGTGATCACCTAATTTGAATGATTCAAAGATTTGGATTTTGGTTTCTATTTCTACTAATGCAAAAACAAGCAAATAAAAGCAACAAATAAAGCAACTAAAGACTTAAACTAAATTTGTTAACGGGAATTAAAAATGAGACGCGAGAACCTAAGTTATCAAATTTTAATCTTACTCAGACAATTTTAATTTTTAAAAGTCCTAAATGATAAAAGAAAATTTTTAAAAAAAGAATTATATTTTTTGACATTTATTTTATTTATTATGAATTAAAAATAGTTTTAACCTAAAAATGTATAAAAATAGTAAACTAAATGGGAAAATTCTAAAAAAATTATTAAAAGTACTTTGGACAATGCTTAATCTAGGAAAAATAAAATGGGCAAAGCAGCATATTGAAATAAGCTAGAAATAAGCTAAAAGGGGCTGAAAGCTTAAATGGCCAAAAAGGGTATAAATAAAAATTAACTCAAGTTATAACTAAAAAAGACCCAAGGGCGAGTGGTGTTGAGGTGTGTGTTAAATATGTTGGCTAGTTAAAGGGGAGGTCACAAGTTCGACCCATGTGGCCCCTCTTTTTTAGATAACATTTTTTTTTCTTTTTCTTTTTAAAAACTTATAAAATAAGCAAAAATAACAAACTTTAAAAAAAAACTTTTTACAAAACTCAAAAATAAGCTGGGTAATAAGCAAAAAGAAAGTGACATATTTGCTTTTTTAACACTAAGACCAAAGGGGCTAACTACTTGGCTTATTTTTAGACCTAAAAACTCTTGAAAAGGAAAAATAAGCTAACATAAATAATAAGCTACACCTAATAAGCATTGATAAGAAAAAATAAGCAAGGAAAATAAGCAAAAAAGGCACTTAAAAGCTATAAGAAGAATGCATAAGAAAAACAGTTTAAAAAGGCTAACAAGCTACTTTTAAGCTAATTTTCAAAAGCCTTAAACTGAAAACTAAAGTCTGAAATTCAAAACAAGATAAGCATTTTACAAGACAAAATAAGCAAGAAAAATCAGGTAGAAATAAGTAGTTCAGACACAAAAACAAAATTTTGGTATTTGTGTTCAAGTCTTATAATGCAATTTGCAGACCTACCATTAAACCAACAAATAAGCTAAAAAGCTTCTATTAAGCTCAAATAAGTTAACTCTAAACTTCAAACTATCTAAGCTATTCATTACAAAGCCTAAAACAGATTGTACTACTAAAATTTTTAGATTAAAAAGTAAAATCTAAGACTAAAGAACCTTGACAGATTATGGTGAAAACTTAAGCCACATGAGTAGAACCTAAACAAGCACTTTTAGTGCATTATACCAATCATTTTGAACATAAAAACAGCAACATAATTTAAATCCTAGAATCAAAAACTAGCAATAGATAAATCTAAAAGTCCATAGATTCAAAACTTGAGTTCTCAAAACCTAAAAACACAATATTAGACTTAAGCAACTAACTAAAACATATTCAAAGGATTCCAAATGTATGATCAAAGTTCACAAATGGGTTAATATGGTATAAACAGCACTAACCATGGGTTAGTTCTGTTGTGCCAAACACCCCTTTATAGACACATATTCCATTTTTAAGCTTATAATAAGACTTTTTGAAGCAATAGTTTATAAAGACCAGATTATCAACTAATTATAATAAGACTAATAAGCAAATTTCAACCTTTAATAAGCACTTCATATAACAAACAAGAATAAGCAGTATTAAACTAATTATGACAAATTATGAGAAATACTTAACCAAATGATATGAAAACTACAATCTACACACATTAAGCAATCCTAAGGCATAAAAAGCATAAATAAGCAAGTATAAGCAGGAAATAAGCAGAGATAAGCAGTGAAATAAGCTAATGCAATTCTTAGGCTAAAAATGGAAATAGAAACTCACAAGTGGTCCTTAGCTTTTGGTTAAGAACTTAACACCCAAAACCAGTCCTAATGCTTCCCATAAAGCTCTAAACCCATGGTTATCCATTACTTACCATGCTCTATAAAGCTGAAAATCCAAATTCTTTGTTAATGAAACAGTACCAACCGAAATTTTAAGAGTTTGTTTATTGGAAATAAGCTGAAATTTTCATTAATATAAAAAGAAGGTTACAAGGCTTGAAAATAAAATACAATGAAAGAAATAAGCAGTAAAATAAGCAAAACTAAACTACTCCTAAACTACATATATCTTTTCAAATGGAATCCTAAACTATTTATAAGCAAAACTAAGACTGCAGGGGCCTTGACTTGTGTTTGTTGTGTGAGAGGAAAAGAAATCCATCATCCTTGCCATCCAATATTCTTGGTCACCAAGCCTTGCAATATGAGCCCTTGATTTAGTCCAATGTCCCATCAACCTATGGGACTTCATAGGATTGCTAGCGTGGATTAGAATGTTGTGGTGTGGGTTGGTGATGTGGGGTTCGTTTGGGGTTTTGAAGAGTGAGAGGGTAATCACGTAAAGGAAAGTGATGGGTTTTTGGGGAAGAGGGATAAATAGTGATGGGGGGGATTCTGGCGGGATAAGGGTTTAGGGTACTGTTCGTTTAATTTGTGACGGGTGTTAGGGGGTTAAGGATGAGTGGTGTAAAGGGTAAATTGATGTAGGGACTAGTGGTGAAAAGTTTAGGGACTTAGTCCCTAAAGACTAATGGTGATAGTCTCCAAGGACTATCAATGTTAGTCTTTAAGGACTAACGATGCAAAACCCTTAAGGGCTTTTGGTGTAAAGGGTTAATGGGTGTTAGTGTTAAGGGTTCATGGGCTTATATGTTCGGCTTTGGTTATTTAATTTTGGGTCGTTATAGTGTTGGATTGGCCTTGGACTAATTTTCAACTTGTAAGACTTATAGATAAGGCTTAATTGGCTGGCTCGGCCCATTAACCTGGGTACGGGTTGGCCCGATAAGATTTCTTTAGTTTTGGCTTCGTCCTTGACTTGTTGACTTTGACGTTTACTTTTACTTTTCGCGCTCTGGTTTTTGACTTCTTACGCTCTATCCATTCTCGTGCTTGGTTTTGATGGTTTTGGCTTTGTTTTGTCTTACGTGAATATCATGATACCTGACACAGCTCAAATAACTTAATAATGCATCTATTTGGGCATTTTTATGTACGTTTTTGGTCAGTTTGGATAGTTTTTTATAGGTTGAAAGGTATGTGTAATTAGTGGACATACCCAAATCCCCCATAATCAAACTATTGCCGATTGTCATCATTGCAATGCATAGTAAACACTTTAGGAAACCTAAGAATCTTCCTATCCCCCTTGACTAATTACCTCGAAAAGTAGCTAAGTGTTCATCAAGGGGAATTAAAGACTCATTAGTTTTGAAAAGCCCTGTTTTGACCATTTTTAATTATTTACACTTATTCACACACATATTTTTAAATTTTCCTGGTTTTCCCTTTTTTGTACTTTTTCTTTTTAGCCAACTAGACTTGTCTGGACTTCTTTTATTTTCATAACCTTTAGGGTCATTCAGAACAAGACGCATTTTATCCTATAAATGCCAAGGATAAATTCATCGTCCTTAGATTTTTCCACCCACCCACTACTCTTACTATGTAACTTGTGAAACTTTCACTCCCGATTAATTATTAATATTTATGTGGAGTGTGTTATTTCGAAATTTCAACATAGATCAAACATATTGCAAAATTATTATGCTGCACGTTCCCCCAAAAGTAATGAGTTTGCATGGCTTGTTCATCCATTGAGCGATCTTTGTCTGCGGCCCATCCAACCTTGCGGTAATGTGACCAGGCTTTTGACCCCCACAGAGACTGTATCGGATTCATCGGACATATTTCGGTTCAAAACCTCTTATATTTCCCGTTCTATACATAAAAACAAACACACATTGTCATTTACGTTTAAAAGGCCATATTTAAATTTAAGAAAAGAGATTTTCATTATTTTATTAAGTCTCACATTCTTTACACTTAATATAATTATACATCCTTTAAACTAAGGAATCCTCGGACCTTTTAGAAGGCTGTGCAACATCGTTGTAAGCTGGCAAGATGCAGCATACTTTTATCAGTCTCGAAATAATTATATGTTGCTTATTTTTAGAAGACTGCAACTCGGGTGTGAGCGGCTCAATATGCAGTAACTTTTATTTAGCCCATGTTATTATTATTATTATTACTCTTTGTTCTTCTTTTTTTTTTACACTTTTATATTACACGATCTAGAGTTAATATTCTTTTTAGCAAACTTTACGTATATATTTTGACCTATGACTCTAAATTAGTGTTATCAACCATACTTCAGAAAATCATTTGATATAAGTTTAATTTGCAAGAGAGCTCGTATGTATTGTCCGGTTAGAAGCTCTATAGGTGAGAAAAGCATAAATTACACTTATGAGCTCTTAGATTTTCAACTAATCCTTTGTTTAAGCATCTAAACTCATAACTTTACTTTATCTTTCTCGTTGTTCTTCGCAAAATTAAAAATCTTTAATAAAAAGATCTGCGAATGCTTAGTCTAAAAGTTAAGGGACAAGCTAGAGCTCAACACGCTCGGTCAAGTCAAAATTTATTCTTATTCTACCCAGCAAGAAAGTCAACATTGTGATAAAACACTTGTTTTATTTTTGAAAATTTTTAAATTTTTTCATTTTTTTGGTATTTTGGTGGTAAAACGGGATTACGTGAAAACAACGACTGCAGGCACAATCAAATCGATAGATCCCCCCTATACCAGAACCAAACATTGTACTCAATGTTTTAAGAAGGGTCTCTACATAAATCTAAAGCCGTTTATTAAGTAGCTTAAAGATAAACGTTAGTCGATAAGATTAGGATATTGGATTCCCATAATCATGCTAAGGATTGAAGCTCGAGTGAACGAAGGAAAAAACCATGAGCACAAGAGGCTTTATAATCCGGGGCAATCATGGACATACAACACAAAACACAAAGCACGAGAAAATAAGAGGCGAGCCTCCTCACAACACACTTATTTGTTACTATTATTACAATTATATTAGGATAAGCATGGGTTGCCACCCACGAAGCGCTTATTTTTGTTAACCGAGTCTTGAGCCTGACTCGATCCCCTATACTTGAGTTGGTCAAGGAGGATAGAAATAGAGAAACAGAACATCCAAGATAAGAATGTCCCCTCCAGAAATCATCATCGGACTCACAAAAAAATTAGCAATGATTTTGCCCAGATGAGATAAGAGATTAGAAGAAAGAATCTCAGGATTGAAAATTTGGTCTTCATTTTCGGATGAAAATGGAAGGAAAGTCTCAATCACTGGACAGAGAGGATTACGGATAAATGAGATAGAAAATGTATCTTGAGATAGAAATCTCTCGGATTGGACTTCAAAGAATATCCCACGATCAAAAATTTGTTTTAGTATCGGTAGGTAAAGAACTTCAGATCAGATCTGAGAGAATATCAGAAGGTATTGGAGTCCGAATTCAGCCATATGGAGGGGGATGGGTGGTGGTAACACTTTAAGCATATGAACACGTGGCTCTCCCAAAATATCTTCCATAAAACGCTAGTAACTCTCCGATGATCGGGCTGCAATCTCAAGAGAAAGATTCTACTGGGAAGAGAGTTAACGAATGAGTAGTGTACTGCCACTACTACGTCTCTTCTTTATGATTGCTAAAATGTCTCGAAATTGGGTTAAAGAGATTATAACCGAATACGAGAGCGAAGTATAGGACTTCTCAAAGAAAGATGTCATATCCTCAACGGGGATAGGAAATGGGGGAAGGACACTGAAGCACATAATCCCAGGAGCGGGGTTTTCTTTCAAGATTCGATCTTAGCAATAAAGCAAGATTGATATTCAATTAATTTCTTCACGAAGTATATCGTCTTAACTACCTCTAAGCTGACGAGTCAAGAACAGGAGGTGATGCCTCAACGTAATCGATGTTCTCAAAAGAATCGTCATCACTCAAAGTACAATCATCGTTAAAATTGGAGAAAATCTCAAAGTGATTATTTAAAACATCAAGAGGAGGAGAATTATCACAAAAAGGCACATCACACGTATCGTCGGAAATACCCTTGGACTCACTTAGGATTGGGATAAGGTCATCAACACTAGACTTTATTACTTCGTCCGATTCTGTTTCCAAATTAGTGTCAAGATGCTCATCCCCCATAGTTAGAGAGTTATCGGGCTCCTCGGTTGATAAGTCGGGTTTGATTGCATTAGACGAATTTTCTAAATATTCCTTATAATTAAATAGTATTACTCTATCATTCTTTTCAAAAATAGGAAACTTCTAATATGGAGTTAAAGCTGCTGCTCCTGCTGCTGTTCTGTATTCTGCCATGGTTCTGTAGTTCGAATCGTTATTTCTCAGCGGACTGGCACCGTAGATTATCATTTCTTGAGCGTATGCTTAACAAATAATTATTGGATTACTTTCTCAGGAGGTTTGAAACTGACGGCGATATGCGAGGGTTGAACCTGTCAAACTGGAAGAATTAGAATTATAAAAATTTTGATTCATTGGTTGACACTGAAAACTCATATGAGGTCCCCCGTAGTTTTCACAATAAGGCTCATCAAAGATCAATTTATCACATTGAAAAGTCTCATGAGGACCCCCACAACGGGTACAACAAAGATTTTGCGGAAGACTTGGTGATGTTTGTGAAAATTATCAAAAGTTTTGATTGAACTACGGGTGTCACTGTTTGTTGACAAAGGGATTGAGGTGGCATCAATCGTAAATAATGAGCATCGTTTCCACATAAACTACAAGAATACGTCTGTAAACTGGGGTGGTTTTTACGAAGACATGTTCCGAAGAATTAACCAATTAATGAAGGTGTTAAAGAAAGAGAAGGACACTACAAGAAAACCGTGCCTTTAGTGAACAAAATTTAGTGCCACCTTTTTTTTGGTCCACTTACCCCCCCCCCCCCCAACTTTATTTTTTTTTATTTAAGCAATTAGTGACCATATAGTACTTGGACATTAATATTTGGTCATCCGGAAACATTTGGTGACAAAGCTTACAAGTGGTCACTATTTTCGTCACTAAGTATATGTGGGATATTTTTCGGCATAAAAAGTGACGATAAAAATCGTCATTAAATTTTAAACATTTTTTACGTATTCGTACGTTTTTACGTTTTTTACGTTTTTGGATATACGAAAACGTACAAAACATAGAAAAACGGAAAAAAACATATAAAAGCGTAAAAATATGTAAACCGGTGTTTGACTAGGTACAAGTTGGACCCACGGAATGGTCGAATGCCGGGTTTTGCCAGGAAAAAGCATAGTGACGGATGGCTCGATCGGAAGTTATTAAAAACCCGTTTAAAAACATTGGTTTAAATAATGTTTTTTCAACTCTTTGAACCGATCATTTTTTTACATTATGACATAAACTTTTCATAAAACTTCGTTTTTTTATAGCAGTAATAATGTTTGTTCCTTAAAAGATAAAAAAAATGCGTAATAATTAAAAAATAGTACTAATAATTAATTATTCATCACTTAACAAAACGATCCCCATTTTTTCCAAAAAACTCATACCATACAAAAAAAACTAAACAAACACACACGGATTTTATTTTAGCAAGCTCGATTATTCAAACCTAGATCTGAAAAAAATGAGATCAATTCACTTTTAAATCACCAATGAGGTCGCCGGAATTGCTCGAGGTCGTCGGAAATCCGCTTCGAAATTTGCCGGAATAGCCCTGAGTTTGACGAATTGACTCGAATCGTCGCCAGAATCGCTATCGAAACCTTGCTGGAATGCTGTAGTTTGAACAGTATATTCCCTGCAATTTTGTTTTGTTAGATGTTGATTGTGTGTTTAGATGTTAAGTATGATTAGTGTAATGTTAATGTGATTAGGCTATTCACTACTGTTTTGTTTATATTAGATAATGGTAGGCCTTTTACGCACAACAAGTGTTTGATAAAATGCGCAAGGGAAATGTTGTAGAAAATTTAGTGTTTAAAGAGTCATATTGGGGATAAGTATGGTCCTCAGTAGTTCATCTGATTAATGAGGACCATTCTCTTTTGGTGGAAAGTATAGTCCCTTAGGTACACTATTGTTATTGATTTATTGCTTTTTGAGTGTTATGTTATTGTGATGAGCATTGAACTAATTTTGATAGTGATGGCAGTGCTAATAAGGATATCAACTAAAAAAACAAGTGAAAGACTTATAAATAGTCAAGTTTAGCAATGACAAACTTTTCCGTATCATAAATAGAAACGGTAGAATTTATACGTGTGGGGAGTCGTAATAGTATTAGTTGTGGGTGAGTTTCTTTGGTTCTGAACTGACTTTGTGGTTTTCTTAAGTTTTTTTTATCCAAACGAAATAGCACGAACCTGCAGTTGCAAATTGGATCAGGCCCATATTTGACAACACATATAGGACCTTGCATTGCAAACCAATCACACATTTGAGCACTAGAATATTTGCAGCAGCTGATAAAGATATAAAGGACCACTAGAACCTGAACCAAACACACTGTAAGACAATAAGACACTGCTGCAGACATGCTTATATCGCTGATGTCGCTGAAATAGTCACTCAATTGTAATTATTATACACAAAAGATCTTTTGAAGCGGGCTGTGTATCTGAGCAAATGAACATAAGCATCGCCTGCACTTCCACTGGATACAATGAGCTAATTGAACACTACCCTGTCACCACTGAGATACCGTAACAAACACTGCAGCACACACTGTATCACGAAACAACTTACATCAGACCTTAATGGATTCGAATCTTGAGCGGCTCCCATAACCATTGTTGCCAATCTAACTCGTTATACTTGTTTGATCTTCTCACAATCCATTCAAAGCTTTTATGGTTTTCTTAAGTTGATATGAATTCAAAAAAATATAATGTAGTTTCGTAAGTTAGTGGTGAAAGTTGAAGCTTGTTAGTAAATATGATGCCTTGACTTCTATGTTCTTTTCTATTCGGCATACAAGTGAGTAATCATGCAACAGTAAGCTACATATTGAGATACTCATATTGAAAGTGCTACAAATGTTTTTGGATCAACCACATATGATGCATTTTGACAAGTTCTGCAAATTACTTGTGTTGATCTGCTAAGTGCTAACCAACCAGCAGCCTAGACCTTTTTGACATCCATCTTTACTTGGTGCATTTTAACAAGTAATTAGTTTCGAGTATATGGGTATAAGTGAACTGCTCATCCTTTGCTTATATCCTAACACTCAAATTGCTTATATGTTGTATTTATAAAGCAGTTTCAGTAAGTAGTTCCAAATACCCCTTTAGGAGTTGCTTATTCAAATTAGAAATGTTTTAGAGGTTATCACTTTCTGATTCAGTTATCATTGGTCTAACACTTTTTTTGCAAATGTTTTAGAGGTTTGAGGCGGTGAACTTGCTGCTGGCATCATTACTTCTGTACTCATCCTTTAAGGTACCGTTTCCTTCATTAACAAGGGCTCTCATATACTGCCATGGAAAGCCCTTATCATCACATAATTGCTAGGATAACAAACTCACAAAAATAATTGCTATTCAAACACATACTGCTTTCTTTAGCGTCCGGAACTGATATAGAGCACCTACTGGCTCTACAAAGCTACCAAAAAGGACATTGTTTTGAATAAAGGAGATGAAGTGTTGTGAAATGTACGTAAAGTTCTGTATGGGCAGTTATGTAATTCTATTTTACCCTCTGATGATTAGTTATGGTTACAACTATTCTGAAATGGTTATTCAAAATTGATTATTAGACTCCAAAATTATAGCATAATCAGAGGCGTGTGATGAAACATCAAGAATTAATTAAAATCTTATCAGTTTTAATAATGAAATCCAAACACCTTGAATTCTCTTTAGTGTATTCATTACCGTTATGATCACAAATTTTCTTGATGATGGAACTTGTTGATATCATTTAGGTCAAATATTTGTGGCTTATTTTTTATTTGGCTGCTGGCCCTGATAATATAGTCGAAAACAGGCCATACAAGTAAGTTTTTTGTAGATTTTTTTACTGTGCTTTAGCTCTATTGTGTACATTCTTTTTTTTAGTTACTGGTATTGTCGTTTTTTGGATATTTCTGGGAACATTCTGTGGTGTAGGTATATTTTCAGCACACAAGGCCACCTATTGCCCATGACTCCTAAAATATCTCTAGTCAATGAACATTGCTTATATTTCACATGTACAAAAATCTTGAGTAGTTTCATTGATTGAAGAAGCTGTTCAGTCAAAGTCTGCACTTGTACAGTTTCTTGCACTTGCTCTGCTTCAGCAGGTATCATTTTGAGGCTCATTGGATACTCTTATTGATTATCTATCCAAACACATAAACCTATCCCTGTTTTTTATCGTGGAAAAGATCATGGACTAGTATTTCTTTTATAAACATAATTAAGTGATCAATATCTATAATATATTTTGATGCAAAATACATCCCTTTTTTATTCATGGACCTATTCGTTTTCATGCGGCAAAGTACTTTCACTCGTTAAGCTGTGGATGCCTATAGGTTTCTGCAGAAGCTGCAGGAGAGAAGAAGAGGTGGACACTTGCAGACTTTGACATGGGGAAGCCGCTAGGAAGGGGAAAATTCGGTCATGTTTATATAGCGAGAGATAAGAGGGTAAGTACTTTCACTTATTAAGCATGTTATTCACAGAGACATCAAACCAAAAAACCTGTGGCTTGGTGCACAGGTAGGAAGTATAAATTTCAAAACCTTGTTTGAGAAAGACAATGTGTGTTTTGTATCTGACACGTAGATTATTCTCTTTCAGGGTGAATTGAAGATCGCATATTTTGGCTGGTCTGTGCACACATTCAATCGCAGGCGGACCATGTCTGGCACACTTGATTATCTCCCACCCGAGATGGGTAAGAATGTTCTGAATCAGTTCAATGATAGTCTAATTTTGAGTTTCAAGATTTGTAATCTTGCTATATTATATATCATGTAGTGGAGAGTGTGGAGCATGATGCTAGGAGTCCAGACACGTAAGGCCTTACAGTATTCAGTGATCATATTGGATGAAGCTCATGAAAGGAGTCCAAACACGTAAGGCCTTATGCTTTGCAATTGCAACCAGATAACATGTATGCTTACGCCAGCTTAAGCCACCAACTCATGTATTCAGTTAACTTACCCAATGTAGTTTTTATAGGTAGCTTTGACTCATAGACAAATAATATGAAGTACATGGTTACTTTCTTTCGTCATGTGTTTTATTTGATATAAAAATTGATGTAATCGTGATTCTTGTATTTAGTTTTGAATAATGAAATATAGATTATGTAGATGTCATTAATTTTGAATAAATTATGTTTTATTTCGAATTGTATTTGTGATTACAAGCAAAATTTATTTTTGCCATATTTTTCAAATTAGTGACCACTGTATGTTTGGTGATTATTTTGCTTTAGTGGTCACCGTTTTTGGACACTATTTGGTCAAATAGTGACCACTTATCAATTTAATGACCATTATAAGTGACCAAATAGGTCGTCACAAAAATAATGACCACTTTCAAGTTGTTACTTTTTAGTGACCATATTTATATGTCGTCACTTTTACCTTTTGTGACCGACTTTTAATGTCCGCCCTGATATGGTCACTAAATCAGCTTAGTGACGAAATATCGACTTTTAGTGACCATATACGTGTGGTCACTAAAAGCACTTTTTCTTGTAGTGATGGCTTATTTCTTCTTCAAACAACTCAAGTGACCCAGAAGCATTTTTTTGTTGCAAATTGCAATCCTTTTGCCACTAGTTAAAACCTTTCTCAAGCAATTTATTCAGTTTTCACACGTTGGTTGTTTAAAGGGACACTAATGGCAATATTAACTCCGGATCATCCCCTGGTGCTAGGGAGGGTAGTCGGAGATGTAGTCGACCCTTTTGTTCCTAGTGTGAATATGTGTGTAATGTATAAGGACTCATCAAACCAAGTGTACATCATGGCCAATGAGAGGTCCCCTTTTTCTGTCACTAGTAAACCTCGGGTTGATGTTCATGGTGAGGATTTGAGATCCTTCTTTACACTGGTACACTACTTCTCAACATATAACTCTTGACGCTTAAAACTTATTATTTTTTGTTATAGTATTTGATACTCGTACTTTGTTGCAAACTAACCATTTTGTATTTTTTTTAAAGTTCAAGAGTTGTAAGTTGTAATTAGCTATATCTATAGCTACTATGAAAGATTATACCCGTAGTATGATTTTCACTTTTTCAGTGATTATTTGGCATAAAAAATTACAAGTAAGATGTCTTGAATTGCATAAACAACCCCCCTTGCTAGTGGCTAGATTGGATAAAATCGAAACATTATATTTCTCTTTAGATAGTTCATAGATCGAAAATGTTAAAGCTGAACGAAAACATCAAAAACTAGATATTAGTAATTAATAAGCTTTAAAATCGATAAAATATTGGAATCTGATTTTGTGTCAAATTATTTGATGATTTCAGATAATGACAGATCCGGATACTCCTGGTCCTAGTGATCCATATCTCAGGGAGCACTTGCACTGGTATCGTTATTCTGAATTGATTAATTAAGCAAGCATGTTTTTCTAACATTTTCTTACTTTATTTTCCTAATGATCATTTCTCGAAACCCTACTAAATAGCATTTACACATGCAAAAAATGTTATATATCAGTGTGTTTTCAGATCATGTGTTGTGTCAAAATCTTGCAAATAATATCATCAATTTGTTTTGTTTGACAAAACTAGTTGTTAGTTGTATGCTTTGTAAGCTATAAGCTGCAAACTAGATGTTAATATAGTTACAAGTTGTATTTTTTTTTCAATAAAAATGTTTGATAAATTAATTGTTAGGCTGTAATTATAAGATGTAAATGAACATAAAAAAACATATAGTTGTAAATAAATATAAAACATTAAAATAATAAACATAAGTTGCAAGTTGTTGTTACACTAACTTAACTTATTAAAAGATATTTATGTTCTTTCTTAGACTATAGTAGCTAAAAACGTAAATACAAAGCAAATATGATGGTAATATACACAACCTTTTATATATGAACACATGTTAATATTTATTTATTTAGTGATTGCCACCAGTTATAATGTGATTAGAGGGTATCTACGTAAATTAGTGTATAAAAAGCTCTACGCAAAAACTAGACGCTTCCTTGATCAAAGTTTAAAATTGGAGCTATTTGATAGAAAGAAAAGCTTTCATCTATGGTATCGAAACAAAGGTATATATTTGTTGGAGCTTTTTGTAGAAAACAAAAGGTGCTTCTTTTGTACTCCTTTTAGTGTAAAAATCTATCCTTGGTGTGTTTCCTTCCTTGTACGCGTGTCATTCCCTTTTGGGAATTGACCAATGGAAGCCTCTTGTGACGTTAAACTCTGCCAACATGTACCTTATCACTTGAATTTGCTACGCACTCTAGCCAATTATAGAATCACCCCTTTTGTTTTTTAACTCGAGGTAAACCGAGAAATGATGGTGAACATTAAAACTAAATTTCGCCGCACGTGATTTTCTTTTATAAACAAAGGTTGTTGACTTTTTTATTACCCGGGGTTAAAAGTTGTGACTTGGGCTTATATTAAAAAGGGATTTTGGGCTAACAGAGGATTAACAAAAATGGGCCTTTGGCAAGTTTTTGGGTTTATAAGAGTATAACGGGTGTTTGTCGGAGAACTCTAATAAACAAGAGTTAACAACCGTAGGGTTTAGGGGATAATTATTGTAATTTTGGTTAACTTTGAGGGAACCTGATTTAGGAATTTTTTTGGGTTTTTCCTTTTTGGTGGTTGATTTTTTTTTGACCTTTGATAGCATTCTCACCGGCTCTTTGTGTGCTCTTCCTGTTCCCGTGTTCGTGATTGTCTGGTTTTGACCTTTTTTTAAGATTTTTGCAATATCCGTACCTACACAATCAAAAGAACAAAACAAGCAATATTCAAGCATTTAAAGCATAATTTTGTCTTTTTAGGGCCTAATTTTGATATAGAAACTGACATGTGTTTTCACAACATATCAAAAATCTTAAATCTACTTAAGCTTTTAGCAAAGCTTAAGTGAATAAGCATTCGCTTTGTAAGTAAAAAGGCTTTCTAAAAGCTTAAAATCAAAATGTAAACCTTAAACTCAAAAAACGCTTAAAAATAAAAGACATAATTCAAACTCAAAGATAAACAAAATTGTATTAATTAAAAAAGTTCATTACAAGAACATAAAAAAAAGCAGAAAATTAACATAAAATGACATAAGCAAAAATAAGCTATTCCTACAAAGCCAAAATTACCCCTAACTAAGAAACCAAAAGCCTTCTTTAATAGCAATCCGAGGGAAGCTTCCAGGCTTTTTTTGAAGGAGCGTCCCCTTATTCTCTCATCTTAGCCCCTTAAATCCCAAACCACCTTTGATCATCTAATCTTGACCGATGATCAATTGCCATGTCCGCATCCTCCAATCATTTTACCCTACGGATTTGCCAACGTGGACTTGAGGTGTCAAGGTTGTCAGGAGGTCTTCTAGAAGAGTGGTGTGCGTGTGGTGAAAAGAATTAACCTGCGTTTGTGTGTGTAAGTGAGGGAGGGATAAGAGTGGTGGTAAGGGATAAACAGTAACTCCCATTTGACCAACGTTTTATATCTTTTGACCCGGGCTAATGAGACTTTGACTTGGACGGGTTAGGATTGGCCATTTATAAGTTGGGCCTTTTTAGGATTATAGAAAATGGATTTGGACTTTGGTTTATTTAAATGGGTTTTAGGTTTTGAGGTTTATAAGTATAAAACTTTAGTGGGCTGACCCGGCCCAATAAATTGGGTACGGGTTTACCCATTAAAGATGTATACGCCTTCGGCTTCGATTTCTCGTACTCTTTCCATTCTCGTACCTGGTTTTGTCTATTTTTCTTTATTTTTGTCTTTTTGTACAATATCCGTTACCTGCAAGACACAATTCATAATACAAACGAATACAATGGCATTTTTTTTGTATTTATTGTCATTATATAAGCCTTTTTAGCTCGTTTTATTAGGTAAAGGGTATGTGTATTTAAGCACATACCAGGGTGCTTGGCTTTTAAGTCATCAAGAGTAGCATCAGTATAAGGAGCAATACCTGAAGAAGATAGAACTCTAACGGCCGTGGTATAATGGCCATCACATATTTTCCTTTTACACTGCTTGATATTTTGCTCACTCGATTCAAGGTCCTCATCTGGAATATCAAACAACGAAAGTGCTGGTTCAGCTAAAGTTTCCCTCTCAAAAGCTGCAAACTACCACCTGGCATACCCCACGAACGAATACACTAGCTATGCACTCCTTCCTGGCGTTGACTCGCTTAGGAAGCCACTTACACCAAGAATACTCCTCGGACTAAAAGTTTTAAAGGAGACATAGAGGGGGGGATGGAGTAACACTAATAAATAACAAACCCAACAAGAGAATGTCATCCGTGTGCAGATCACCTATTAAGACGCCTTCTAGGACCCATAGGACCCAAATTGGCACTTGAGGGATAATTTGACAGTGCGTAACCCTTTAGAAAGCAAACAGTCAAGAAGAGTCAAGGTAAAACCACCATACACATCTTGTCCCAAAACGTCAACATGGTCAAGAGGATCCGAAGAAGAGGGAGCTGAAGGTTTGGTAAAGCCATAAAGCACAAACCTAATAATACCGTCACTACAATCAGGGGGTGGTATAAAATCAGAACTGCTATGACGACATTTAGAACGAAGAGTGGTGAGTGTTTTGACGCAAACCACACACAACAAGTCCCACACGCTTAAATGTAACCTCTGCCTTGTTAAAAACTGCAAGATTAGTGGCCAAAGATTGTTTAGTAATAGCTTGCGCATCACCCTTGCAATGACGGTCCCGAAGGTGAGTAATCATTAATATTTGGTAAGCATGTTTCCACTGCCATCGTGGCATCCACTAAGACATACAAAAGGGCAATGAAAGCATATGATAGACATGTTACACACAAACCCAGTGTTGAAACCAAGTCAAAACCCTTAACAAGAAGCAACAAAATGTCTAAACAAACAAACGTCCGACAAACGCTGTGAATAAGCAAACAATCCCAGAATGCTATGTGCTACAATATAATCACAAACAACACACCCACGAACCACTATTAGCCAGCAAACTTTCCGATAACCATCCGAAAACAACCACTAACAGCAAAACCAGCCAAACATTTTTAAACCACCAAACCAAACAAACAACCAATACACGTAGCAACGCAACAGCAAATGAACAAACCGCAGACAAGACAACAGCGAAGCCAACTTGTTAAAAGGAGCCCGTAGCAGAACCCGTGTAACTACTGCTCGAACAGCATCAGACAGCAACAATACAAAAAAATAACAACCGACCCCCGCGTACTGTCCGAGAACCAAAACGAAACCAAACGAAAAGCCCAAGTTGGCTAACAACAACAAATACAAACCAAAAGAAACCAAACGACCAACAACAAAATCAACAGCAAGCAATAGAACCCAGTAAATCCTCAAAAATGAAACCCTGAAAGAAACCGAAAACCTAACAAACTGATCACCTAATTCCTCTAGCTGTTTTGAGTCCTAAAAATTAAGTCCGAAAAACCGAACCACAGCATTACAACACCACAGGTAAAACCAACAACAATACTACCAAAGCCAGAACCTGTATCGAACCAACCAAAATCCTCTAGCTTTTTTTGTTGGGGTCCAAAAACTAAGCCGAAGAAACCAATAACCTACAACAGCTTAAAAGATACGAAACTAAAGCCCACTCTAAAAACAACACTGAGCCAAAATCTAACCCCAAAATCCACCAAGTTAATGTTGAATCAAGGATAATAAAGAATAGACATTACGGATGGGTTTGAAGGCGAACGAGAGGATCTCCAACACCATGGACAAACTATTGACAAGCAACAGGATTCACCAAAACCATGAAACAACCTACAAAACAACCAGAGATAAGCAGCAAACCATCAATGTGTTTATTATTATTATTATTGTTTATTTTATTTTTATTATTTTTAATTATATTAATAAATTTATTTACAAATTTATTTTAGAATTTCTTTAATTAAAAAAAAATTTATTTATTAAATTATTAAACAAGATAAAAAAAAATGCACAACTGTGACAAATGAATCACACCCCTACCGCGACTTATTGTTTTTCTTATGTTTTTAGTTTTTGACATCTTATTTACTTTTTCCTGTTTCAGTTTTATATTTTTATTTAACTAATTCGGTTTTTGGGTTGAATATCAGTTTTTGGGTTTGATATGGGTTTGGCAATCAGAACCGAAAACCGAACCGATTCATATGTTACGTTAAGTTTTTATATATTTGTGTTAATAATAGTAATAATAATAAAAAAAATTAACCGAACTAGCCGAACCGATTCATATATTACGTTACGTATTTATATATTTGTGTTAATAATAGTAATAATAAAAAATTTTAAAATATTAAAACAAATTAAATAAATAAATAAATGTAAATAAATAATTAAAATAAAATAAATAATTAAAAAATAAAATAAATAAATAAATAATAATATTAATAATATATTAATAATAATAGAAAGAGAGAATTGCAAAAATGGTCCTTGTGGTTTGGCCAAATTGCAGAGTGGTATTTTAGGCATTTCAATTCGACCAAGGACCAAAAGTGGAACCAAACCTTCAAAATACGAACGTTTTTTGCACTTTCGAAATTCGACAGACCAAATCTGCAATTTGGCCAAACCACAAGGACCATTTTTGCAATTCTCTCTTATTCTTGTATTGCTAGAACCCTAGCATTATAATGAAGTGTGGTCATTAGGAACTTTCCCGAACCTTTTATTGGCCTAGTATATGTTACCCGGAATTCTAGAATAGTAATTGGGCCCTAGTTACGAGCTTAAGCCTATTAAGAGATCAAGCCTAAGCTTGGAGGGCCCCACCTTAAACCCAAAGCTAGCCCATGTAACTTTCTATATAAAGCCTTCTCCTCATGTGGAGAGGGTCTTGCTCATTTTTACTCTTTAATGTGTAGCCTTTTTTCTTTTATTTATTTCTCTCTTTAGAACTTCCATCTCTCTCTACAACTACTAGCAAATTCGTGTGATTGTATTTGTGAATTGATAAGCTAACATGTGGTATCAAGAGCATATGGTTATCCTATATTGTGGGTTGTGCTTATCTAGCTAGTTATTTTTAAGCATATTTTTAGCAAATTCGTCCCTTGTTTTTTGTGCTTTCTAAAGCCACGGGTTGGCTAATGTTTTTACTTATTGGTTCTTAGGTGTGTTAAGCTCAAGTCTTTTCCTTAGCTCATCTATATCTTAAACATGCTTTTCAAGATCAAACATAATTCCCTTTCTTTTTGTTGTTTTTGTTGTTTGTTTTTGGTTTTGTTTTTTTTTGTTCAAAAGTTTTGAAAAAATAAAGATTTGTGGCTTTGTTTGTGGTTAGATTCAAAAATGGCTTGTACTTTTGTGTTCTAAACGTGCCATAGTATCTTATTTTGAAGTTGGTCAGCTTATATCGATAGCTTATTGTAGTTTTATAAGCTTATCTCGAAGATTGTTAAAACTTTTCCATACTAGCGAGTTGTACTTGTGTTCATGGTAGATGAGTTTCTAAGTTTGTCAAGATATTTTGTTTGTTTGTTTGCTATAATCCACACAGGTACAACAGGTATGAAAGCGACTCGTGTACTTGTTCGAAAGTGACCTCTTTGGCAGCTACAGGTAGCGAGTTGGGAAGATATAGCGAGTTGGAGTAGCGAGTTGACAGGTCTTACTAGCGAGTTGGAGTAGCGAGTTGATAGGTACATTGAAGAAATTTTCCAAGGTCAAAGTCAAACGTTATGCAGTCCAAATTTTTCGGAATAGTGAGTTTGTTCAAAGAATCTAGCATTTGCGATTAGCGAGATTGTCAGAATAAGCAAGATTATCAGAATAGCGAGTTACAAAAATAGCGAGTGTCAAAGATTCTGGCGGTTTTTGTCAAATCCATGGTAGCGGTTTGCTATTATTCTTAGAGGCGGAATTATTGCATTTCTTCCACCAGCCGATATTACTATCACCTAGCAACTGGTTTGACACCTTTTAGGCAGCCGTTAACCCAATCCTTTTTAAGGTCATTTGTGCCTTAGTCAACTACCGTAACAAACAAACTTGGAACCATTGAACATTTAAGGACTTATAATTTTATACTTGAACTTTAAAGGTTCCTAATTCACCAATATCAAACAATCTTTATTTCACGGTTTCTTCTTGACTTTGTAACATCCCGTAAAGGTTTACACTTTTCCGGTTTTAGTCATAGATTTGTAAAATCCCGTGTTATCCTAAGGACTTAATCAATTTAACTTTAATCAAGCAAATCATAATCACTGAAACGATCCTATCTTATCATTTTACATCAATCGTTCAAAATGTCAACTCAACAAGACATTTATGCCGTCGGTTCCGAAAACCGTCCTCCTATGCTTAACAAAGAGAACTACATTCCATTGTCATCACGTCTTCTCCATTATGCTAAGAGTAGACCAAATGGAAAGTTAATCTACAACTCTATTATGAATGGTCCAAATTCGAGACGAGTGTTCCTGAACCAGGTGATCCAGCCCGTACAGTTCCTGTTCCTGAAATATTTCATAACAAACGATATGAACTTACAGAAAGTCAGAAATTAAGCAACATGGAAGCAGAAGGTCAAGCAATTCAATAACCAAATCTTCTCGGTCCTTCCCGAAGACATCTAATGCAAGCTATTGATAGTTATGAAATAACTGCACAAGAAATCTGGTTACTGTTCAAACCAGATGATGAAAGTTCTGACATTGAATTCAAGAGAATAAAGCTAAGTTGTATTTACTGATGGGGAAAAGGTTTACTTCCATTGAATGGGGAATCGGATTGAGTACCTTACTACAATCGTATTCTCAAAATTAATGAATGATATCAAGAGAAACAAAACTTTCCAGAAAAGATTAGCCAGTAATACTCAAGTTCCTAATCAACTTACACAACCAATAATGGAGTCGACAATGTTACATTGTACATCCTATAACAAAGTACATGCACCACAGAAAAATTACACTCAGTTGTATGACTTCTTGAAGTACAATCAAAAGGAGGTAGATGAACTAAGAGCTGAACGACTTGCAAAAACACAAGATCCTTTAGCACTCATGGCCAATTCAAAAAATTCCTTTAAGTATCCAGTGTTTCACCATGATCTACCATCATCTAGTACCTACATACAACAACCACTACCCATCAACAACAACTATAACCCACAACCATCACTCAACCAGAACTACATGCAACAACCTATGCCAAATCAAAAAGACATTACAGACCCTAACAGCTGCAAAAGAACACGACACTTGCTTTAATGGCCAAGGCATTCAAACTAAACTACTCTACACCAACCAACAACAACCAAAGAATTTCAACCAACCCTCGAAATAGGTAGATTGCTCAGCCATGTATGAATTTGGGTCAAGACAATCAAATGCAGATGGTCAGAGGAAATGGGGGGAATCAGTTTATACAGTATGCTGGGCAGAATGTAGGGAATTAGGTTGTTCAGAAAGCAGTGCAGAATCAGGGTGTTCCGAATGTTAGAAAATAAGAAATGAGGTAATTGTGTTACTGGGTAAACTCATTAGAATGGGAATGGAGATGTTTGTAGCATCACAGTCTGAGGGCAATGCAAAATAGAATAATGGTAATCAGATAAGGTGTTACAACTGCAGAGGATTGGGTCATCTTGCTAGGAACTACACAACAACCAAGGAGAAGGGATGCATCTTATCTTCCGACTTAGTTGCTGATTGCTCAAAAGAAAGAAGCAGAAATCCAATTACAACTGAAGAGGTTATTGACCCTTGATGGCTGGCTGCAGCAGACTTGGATGAATTGAAAAGTACAATGCAAACAGCATTTTGATGGCTAATTTTGCAGCAAGCATCAACACTTCGGGAACTCAGACTGACAAGGCCTCCGTCATAATGACTCAGACGGATTAGCTGAGGTACAACTTCATGATAATTGCTATAATGATGAGATATTCAATATGTTTAATTGAAATTGTGAAAACCATATATACCGTTTTATATCAAAAATAGCCCTAAAAAGACAAAATTGTGCTTAAAATGCTTGTATATTGCTTGTTTTGTCTTTGTGATTGTGTAGGTACGGATATTGCAAAAATCTTAAGAAAACGGTCAAAACCGGACAAACACGGACACGGGAACAGAATTGAGTGTACAAGAGCCGGGAGAATGCTATCAAAGGTCAACAAAAGTCAACCCTTGGTCAACCAAAGTCAACACACAAAATGACAAAACCTAAATTTCCCATAAAAAACCCTTAAAGTTAAACTAAATTGCAAAAATAATCCCTAAACCCTAACGGTGTTAACTCTTTTACTTATAAGAGTTAACACCCGTTATCTACCCTTATAACAACACTTATCCCGAGCCCAATCCAATACACCCGGCCCAAAACCCTTTTATAAGTCCAAAGTCAAACCCGGGTAAAAGAAAGTCAATCTCCTTCCCCTTTTATAAAAGTTTACCGCGCGAAAATTATTACCACGGTTCACTGTCTAACCCCATTTTACCTTGAGATTAAAAACAAAGTTGCAAATCCAAAATTGACCACGTGGAGAGACAATTCAAGTGATAAAGACTGACTTGGCAGAGTATTACATCACCAAATGCTCTTATTGGTCAATCCCCACAAAGGGAATGCTACGTGGATTGAAGAAAACCAAACAATGAAGCAAAAATTACACTAAAAGACTGAAAAAAAAAGCACAATGGCACTGACATACGGAATGCCACTTGCAATTCGTAGGTTGCTCAACCAAAGTTGATCAACGGCTTAAGAATGGAAGCTCTAATATTGCAAGATTTAAGCATGTATAAATGGGAGCATCTACCAACCTCCAAGGCCTAGAAGCATCTCCTGATGGCTATAAATAGCCCCTCACATTTTTTCCAACCCCACATACGATATCTAGTTTTTTTAGCACTTGAACTTTAGCTTATGTAGTTTTTAAATTCCAGTTTTTAATAGCTTATTGTAATAAATCATTTCAACATTATTGTATCAGTTTTCCTAGTTAAAAGAAATCATAAGTTTTATTTTAATAATCTGTCATAAGCTCTTTACTCTCAAATGTTGTTGCTACTGTTTCATAAGCTCCTAATAAGCTCATATAAGCTCTTTGAGTCTCTAAGCTCAAATTGAGCCTATAAATAAGCTTTCCTTAGCATTCCCAAAAATCTTAAAATCAGTTAAATACCCTTGTAAGATTTTTAAGCTTTTGGATGATAAGCTTACAATGGAAGAGCTTATGGGACCTCACTAGCTTATCCTTGTGATAAGCTAGAGCTTGTAGACAGCTCTATATTGAGCCTTGATTGCCTTTGTTTAGCTAAGGCCTTTGTAATTTTCTTATCCTTTCTGACCGTTTAAATTCCCTTAGTCTAGAATTTGCTTATTCTCTATCCTCTAGCTGTATTTTGTGCTTAATTTTGTATCATTATGCTTATTACACCTTGGTTTGTTTTATCTGTTTTTTTTAGCTTTTATACAAGATCTTAGTTTTTTCATAACTTGACCTAAAATCTATAAAAAAAGCATAAATATTTACTTTACTTGTAGCTTATTGTTTCTAGCTTATTTGCTTATAGTTTTATGCTTATTAAGGTTGTTATAATCTATTTGTTATCTGGTATTTAGGATTTAAGCTCTTAAATTCATTTTCATAAGCTAAAATGGTTTTTAGTATAGTTAAAGGGGTGTTTGGGAAAACAGCACTAACCATAGGTTAGTGCTGTTGTTAGCTCTTTGGTCTTTTATGTTCATTTTAGATTCCAAATTAATTTAGTTCAAGCTATTTTTATAAGTTAGATTTGTTTTAGCTAAGTTTTTAATAGTTAGTATCAATATAGCTCAAATCTGTTAAGTTTCTTTTGCATTAATAGCTTAATTCAGCTTTAGCTTTTGTAATTGCTTAATTTGTGTTTAGATAAGTGTTAAAATAGAGTAGGAAGAAGTTTAATAGGTCTGCATTTGAAGGTTTTTAGATTTAGTCTATATGCATGTCAACTGCATCAGCAGTGTTAAAAAGATAAAAGTCATTTTCTAGCTTAATTTGCATTAGGTTAAAATAGGAGTTAGGATTTAACTTTCAGCATAAAAGTAGCTTATATATCATGGTTTACAAGTTTGCAATTAGTTTTTAAATCCTAGCTTATTTTGTCATCTAAATTTAAGCTGCAAAATTGCCTTTTGTCATTTAGATTTCATTTTAAAGTAAAACTTAGCATGGGATTAAGATTTAAAGTCTGTTTTTCATAGTGCTTTTTTCATTTAAAGCTATTTTGTTTATAATCCATATTTTCAAAAGTAGATTATAGTAGCTTATTATTATAAGAATAAGCCCAGCATAAAGCCATTTCCCCACAGACCAAGAGCTTTACAAAATAAGCTCAAAGGATCCTTGTAGGGACGTTTGGGGACTCAGTTTAGTCAAGAGCTTATTTTAGTTTTTATAGCTTATTTTCTTAAACTTTTTCTTAATTTGTTCTTAAATTAGCTTATTAGGATAGTTTAAAGTAGTTCTTAGCCTATTAAGTCATTGCAAGCTTATTCTAGCTCTCTTTAGTTAAACCAAAAGAAATTAAGTCAGTAGCCTGTAGATTTTTTTCCAAGTACTTTTTAATTGTTAATTAGATTCAAAATGTGTTTTGCTTATTTGGTTTTAAGTAGATTTTTAGCTGTACTTTAAAAAGTTGTTTAGCTTTAAGCATTAAGTTTCCACTAGCTTATATGAATTCAAGCTCAAAGATAGCATTTAGGGCTGTTTGGTTAAATTTCCTCTTAAAAGCTTATTTAGATTTTAAGTTTATGGCTTATATCTCTGTGCTTATTCCTAGTTCTGTTTAGCTCTTTAGCTTAGGTTTAGCATATTAAAGCTTATTTAGTCTTAACTTGAGCTTATTCGAAAGTTGTTAAACATTTTCATAGTAGCGAGTTGTATTGTGGGTTCTGGTAGAGAGTTGAAGTTCAAGTCAAGAATGTTTGTTGTTTGTTTGCGAAAATTCCACACAGTGGATATAACAGGAGTATGAAAGCACTCGTATACTTGTTCGAAAGTCTCTTTGGCAGCCACAGGTAGCGAGTTGGGAAGATGATATAGCGAGTTGGAGTAGCGAGTTGACAAAAACAGGTCTTACTAGCGAGTAGGTTGTAGCTATTTGACAGGCTACATTGGAAAAATGTTTCCAATGTCAAAGTCAAAACGTTACGCAGTCCAAATTATTCAGAATAGTGAGGTTGTCAAAGATTCTAAGCATTTGGCGCTTAGCGAGTTATCAGAATAACAAGTTTAATCAGAATACGAGTTAGCAAAAAATAGCGAGGTTGTCAAAGGATCTGTCTGGCGGTTTGTCAATCCATGTAGCGGTTGCTATAATACTTAGTGGCGGTTTAATTGCATTTCTCACCAGCAATTTTACTATCACTTCTAGGCATTGCGTTGGGGTTTGACATCCTTTTAGGCAGCGGTTAAACCAAGCCATTAAAGATCATTTGTGCCTTTGTCAACTTCGTAACAAACAAACTTTGGAAACATTGATCATTAAGGGACTTATGAATTATTACTTGAATCTTTAAAAGGTTCCTAACTCACCAATATCAAACAATCTTCATTTCACGGTTTCTTCTTGACTTTGTAAAATCCCGTAAAGGTTTATACTTTTCCAGTTTTAGTCATAGATTTGTAAAATCCCGTGTTATCCCAAGGACTTAATCAATTTAACTTTAATCAAGCAAATCATAATCATAAACGATCCTATCTTATCATTTCACATCAATCATTCAAAATGTCAACTCAACAAGACATTTATGTCGTCGGTTCTGAAAACCGTCCTCTTATGCTTAACAAAGAGAACTACGTTCCATGGTCATCATGTCTTCTCCGTTATACCAAGAGTAGACCAAATGGAAAGTTAATCTACAACTCCATTATAAATGGTCCATATGTCAGACGAATGATTCCTGAACCAGGTGATCCAGCCCGTACAGTTCCTGTTCCTGAAACGTTTCATGAACAAACTGATAATGAACTTATAGAAGCAGAAATTAAGCAACTGGAAGCAATTCAGACCATTCTTCTTGATCTTCCCGAAGACATCTATGCTATTGTTGATAGTTATGTGTCACACCCCGTAAATTCCCGGTTAGTATTCCGACCCACTCCGGTCATCTACTTTAAATTTTATTCGTTACGTTTAAATCTGACAGTTTACCGAGGAACTAAACGGCGTAAAAAACTAAGAACGTCACCCGGACCGCGTTCGGCAATCGGTAATACAATAATTAGGCATTATATAGTTACATTAGCTATTCCTGTGTGTTTTCGTGATTTTTAATCACTTCGATATTGAATTTAGGTTTTATCTTTTAAATTTCGCCTTTTCGAGCGATTTTTGACCAAACGGAACCCCGAAAAATCAAAATATCTTTTCGTGTAAAACAAGTTTATCGTATTTCTAGTGCCATACTACTAAAATTTTCGTTCACCTTACTTCCCTAGCCAAGATGTGGCGCCTAAACAACAACAACAAGTATACTTGGCCTCTAAATTAAAGAATTGGCATCTTATTTTGAAAGCCTCACCCATTGTGTCATGTTAGCTTGGAAAATGACACATTGAGAGTGTCACCCACATGAGTAAACTTTATCAATACAACACTTGCATGAATTACCTTACACTATTCCTTACACATTTGACTAGCAACTTTGATCATGTCCATAATTAGTGAAACTTGGGTAGAAAATTGAACTATCTGGTCCTTGTATCCATTCTTGCCGAACCACCCAACACACACACTCTTGGTGTGTGTTGGTCACTTATGCACACTTGAACCTTAAAAACCCTAGCTCTTACCTATATATACCACACCATAACTCAACTAAGGGTTTTTCATTCACTTCCAAGCCTCCAACAAAAATCTTTTCTTCCTCCTCCTTACTCCATACCCACGACACACCTTTACCAACATAAGCCATCCATAACTTTTGATTTCTAGCAAGATCCAAGTATTCTAAACTCATTCTATGTTACCTAAGGTAGATCCAAGTACTGTTGGTTGTTTTTCAAGAGTTTCAAGAATCATAAAACTAGGGTTTCAAGTTATAAGTGGGTTTTGCAAGATCTTGTGTTTTCATCTTTTGCTTACTTTCTTGTGAGTATTTCTTGACCCATCTTGTATTATATTTGAATGTTAGTTCTGATTCTTGTTATAGAACTATGTTTATTGTCTAAAGATCCATAGTGTATCGGGAATCGGGCTCGATAGTGAATCTAATATTGTATATGTTTCGGGTTTAATCCCAAGCAAAACCCGAGCCCGGGTCCTAGTTAAATATCTCGCGCGTACCTTTAACGCCACGGGGTATATAAACTCTTTTCTCTTTAGAAAAGAGTAAGTTGTTCAAAATATCTAAATAATATCTTTTCTCTTTTCTCTCAATTCTCTCTCTTCTTTCTCTCTCTAGAACAACTCTCTCTTTCTCATTTCTAGTTCTGATTTCGTGATCGATTGTATGAAATGAAGTGTTAACGGGATCCTACATAAACATTGTTACCACTTTATGTTTATGTTTTATAATATGTTCTTGGTGAGATTGAGAGTTGATGAGAGTTGCAACAATAGAGATTAGGGTGGATTAAGGTTTAGTTTTGTTGGTTGTTGGTGAATAAAGATTAGGGCTAGATTAAGCACTAATATGCGAGTTGGGTTGAGTTTTGGTCGTATTTCGGTAAAACAACCTTGCTGTCCCGAATTAGTTTTGTGGTTTTGAGCGACTTAAAAATGTTTTCATTAGGCGTAAAAGTAGTTTTTGAAGAGCTTAATTCGAATAGATAATTTTTCACATATCACACTTTAAAATCGGACTTAAAACGACCAAGTTATGGCCAAATGAAACTCGAAACATTTTTTGGCATAATAGATGAATAGTGGGCTGTTGGGAATAGTAAAATGGGTTTTCGAGCACTTTCGGACGATTTTGGATGTTTTAAATGCAAGCGAAACATATAGGAATGTTAAGTAATTAGTTAGAACAACTAGAAATGTCATGAAAGGTTATTTGAGACGACGACCTTAATAAAAAGTAGGATTTTTAAAAATGGTACGAATTGGACATTTAGGCGATTTAAACATAAGGATTAGGCGGTTTAGAATTGTTTAAGCGATTTGTAAAATATGGAAACTTAAGAAAATAGGGGACGCTATTAACGTTTTGAAACTAAAAAGTTTCCTAAAAGGGAAAGTTTCTAAAAATAGTAACTTTTTGCAAGTGTCGGGATTTAACTAAGACGTGGTAAAGTTTCAAAGTCTTTTATTACTAAAACGCAAACACACTTGGATGCTTTAAATGACAAACATGAATGATTTACTTGTTTCTTTGACGAATGCTAAGTCATACCCATATTTACTCTAGGTCGCGGCTAGACCTCCTTATATCTTCATCATTTCTTGTGGTTATTGCTTATCCTTGCTAAGGTGAGTTCATAGCCCCACGTTTTTACTGATTTACAAATGCTTTATACTATGGGGTGAGAAACATTGTTTGCTTTTAAATTGGACACAAGTTCTTTACGCGAGTTTTACTTGTTTATGTGTTGCCTAAGTTGCTTACAAACCTACTACTGCCCAACTTATCATGAACTGTTAGTTTCTCGACCGGAGGACCGGTTGAGGGAGCGCGAGTGAATAGATAGATCTATTGGGACTAATTATCCCTATCCGCTTTGGTTCCACTTAACGAAGAACAAACGGATATATGTCATGTCGATCATACTTTATGGTGGTCTTTGGTTTGGGCCACCAGTTTAGGGCAGGAATACTATGCAACAGGATGTAGCATGCCCTGTTGACTAAATTAGCTTCGGTGTCATGAGCTTAGTGCAACAATAAATACTTTTATGTGATGCTGTATTCGTTATAGTAGTCACATACGTTTTGAAATCTTGTGGTCCACTCTTGTATTAACTTAAACCTATGAATTCACCAACATTATGTTGACGTTTTAAACATGTTTTCTCAGGTGCTTAGCTTGGATTGATTCTTGATGCTATGTGGAGTCTATGTGCTATGTGACTTCGCCAATTTCAAGACTTATCTATTATTTACTCGTTGTCATTATTAAAACTTTGATTATGCTTCCGCTACTTTTAACTTAATTATTATGGGTTGTAAAACTTAAATCTATTTTATTTTATGCAACGAGTAAACTTTTTTTCAAACGTCCATGTTTAGTGGTCGTTCTTTATTGCTTTGTGATCGGATTGTTATGACGTCACGCCCTCGGACACGTATTCCGTCCAGGCCCCGTTTGGGAATGTGACAGCAGCCAATTAGATGACAAATTCTTCACATGATTTTGTTTTTTTTCTTACTTTGTTTATCATCCTTATGAAGTGTTTCATTATTGTATGATGCTAAGAGCATCAGGTGTTTTATAACTCAGAACCTATAATTCAACCCATAAATACTTTCTTCCCTCATCACTCAAGTCATAAAACATATATTGTCCTACACTATAACATAATAAATAACATAAAAAAATTGTCATATAACTTAGCTGGTAATTTTGAGCTATTATAACTTGGAGTGGGTGTGGTGTTAAGCCATAGGGCTGAGTTATAGGGTTATAAATTGCCCTATAACTTGTGTGTCACGAGTGCTCTCTAATAATACTTATAGAAGAAAACGAAAGGGTGACTGATCATTTGGCGGCCTTCACTAACTGGTCTTACGACGAATATAAGAGAGTTAAATCGCGTAATGCCATAATTTAAGAGACACGATGACATAATTTGAACTCATGACCTCCATTTTACGCTCCATTTCCCAACCATTTGACTATTATTATGACAAGTGGTACTTACAAAATGATACAAACTACATATAATTTTATTCAAGGAATGTTTACACGAAATGGAATGTATTGAAGGGCCTACTGTACACACGAAATGGAATATACACGGCAGGCGATGTAACTACATATAATGGTGGATGACAACGGGTCGGGTTAGTATGTATTATTAGCATGTATTGTAGCCCAAATTGTATTATGTGTTGTAACGGGCTCAAGCCTAAGTCTAGAACTATCTTTGTACCTGTATATCTTGGATCGTTGGATGGAATGAGAATCATTGACACTTTCCCCACCTTCATGGTATCAGAGCCTAACCCTAGAATCCTAAAACCCTAAAAATTGCCGATCTCTTTCAATATCTGCTATTTATTTTTTTCTTCTCTTTTTTGTGTGCTAAGGTCACACAACATATTATTGTTACCATTGTGCAAGGTCACGTGGTCTTGGATTGATCAATTGTGCTAGGTCACGATTGCATTTATTTTGGTGTTTTTCTTGTCTTCTAATTCAATTTCTTGTAATAAAGAGAAGTCTCCCGTTCTTTGCCATGCTTGTCAGCTTGGCAAACACGTTCGGCTTCCGTTTGTTAGCTCTAATACTGTGGTCAGCTCTTGTTTTGACATTATTCACTCGGATGTATGGACATCACCCATTCCGAGCCTTTCAGGTTTTAAATATTATGTTTTGTTTTTGGATCATTATTCGCAATTTGTTTGGGTTTATCCGTTACTTAATAAATCTGATGTGCTCTCTAAATTTGTGTTGTTTCGTAAATTCGTTCACACCCAGTTTAATTATGCAATTAAGTCATTTCAGTGTGATCATGGTGGTGAATTCGACAACCGTGCCCTACATAAATTATTTGCTGACAATGGCATTCAATTTTGATTCTCATGCGCCCATACCTCCCAACAAAATAGGAAGTCCGAACGTATGATTCGTACTATTAACAACCTTATTCGTACATTACTTTTTCAAGCAAACATTCCACCAACTTTTTTGGGTCGAAGCATTAAACATGGCCGCTTACTTACTTAATATCTTACCCTCCACCGCCATTGCTAATGACGTTCCCTATACCCGCCTATTTGGCTCAAACCCGGACTATAATCTTTTACGCACTTTTGGATGCCTATGTTACCCTCATGTCTACACCACACACAAACTTGAACCCCGGGCCACGCCTTTCATCTTTTTAGGCCATGCCTCAAACCATCGTGGGTATCGTTGTCACAATTTACACACCAAGCAAATTATCATCTCTCGTCATGTAACATTTGACGAGACCGTTTTCTCATATGGCACCGCTCCACCCGCCATGTCCAACAAATATACATTTCTAGATGACTACCTTGAACCTTCCACGATACCCATTGTTTCCCCTCATAATCACACCAGTTCTACCTTAACTATCATGGCCCAACAAGCACCCTTACTTACCACACCCTAACATAACACAACATCCCAACCAAACCATTTCTCTCATACGGCCCAACAATCTCCTAATCCTACAGACATTACACCTACGACCCACTCATCATCGGCCCAATCATCAGCCACCAGGGTTTCGAGACTCTGAACATCCTGATTATGTGTGTCTTTTACAGAGATCTTTATATGGGCTCAAGCAGGCCCCTAGGGCTTGGTTTCAGCATTTTGCTTTATATATTACTCGTAGTGGGTTCTCTCACAGCCGCTGTGACTCATCTTTGTTTATATATCGCCAAGGGACTAATACTGCTTATCTACTATTATATGTTGATGACATTGTGCTCACTGCTTCTTTTGAGCATTTATTGCAGCAGATTATTCATTCATTACATCAGGAGTTTTCTATGACAGATCTTGGTTCTCTTAATTATTTTTTGGGCATTTCAGTGACCCGTAACTCTTCGGGGATGTTTTTATCTCAGCGCAAGTATGCTACTGAGATACTTGAGCGGGCTCATATGGTTGGTTGTAACTCCAGTAGGACTCCTGTTGATACGGAGTCCAAACTGGGTGATGGTGGTGCTCCGGTTTCTGATCCGACATTATATCGGAGTCTTGCAGGTTCCCTACAGTATCTTACTTTTACTCGCCCTGATATATCTTATGTAGTTCAACATGTCTGTCTCTATATGCATGATCCTCGAGAGCCTCATTTCTTAGCTCTTAAGCGGATTCTGCGTTATGTTAGTAGTACTTTAGACTATGGTTTGCAGTTGTTTTCCTCCACTACTACAAAGTTGGTTGCTTATTCCGATGCGGATTGGGCTGGTTGTCCCACTACTCGACGTTCGACATCAGGTTACTGTATATTTCTTAGCAACAACTTACTCTCCTGGTCCTCTAAGCGTCAGCCGACGCTCTCTCGTTCCAGTGCTGAGGCGGAGTATCGTGGTGTTGCCAATGCTGTTGCTGAAACTTGTTGGTTACGCAATTTATTGCGTGAATTGCATTCTCCACTCTCGTCCGCTATGCTTGTTTATTGTGACAACGTCAGTGCAGTTTATTTATCCTGCAATCCTGTTCAACATCAGCGGACCAAACACATTAAGATTGACATACATTTTTTTCGTGATT
>BQNB010050567.1:2891-38111 GCA_026074375.1 Tanacetum coccineum
TGATGGTCACATGAGATTTAACTTTCACACATAATCTTTTATAGGATATTGTCGTATTCTCAGAATCTTCAACATTAGTAAGTTCACCCCAAGAGGATACAATTTTGGAAATGTGTTATGTGTCATCGCGTTAATAGGCAAGCCTTCAATGGAGATCCAAATGATTCGTTCATCACAAACAAACGAGTCACAAGCTGGTTGTAACCTACTGAATGAACCACGAACCGACACCAACATGTTTGAAAACCTTCTCTGTAGTTTCAATTGTATCCAATTCTAACAGGACCCACAAATCGCCTAAGTGTGTAAGTTTAACATTCTTAAAACCCTTGTTGGAGAGAATTAAGTAGAGGTTTGGAAGAGCATTGATATCTTTGATTTTCCCCATTAAGGAACAAGAGAAATCACATTTCATAAGTCACTCATCATCAAGAATGATGGCTGGAGATGAATCAATTACTTTGCTAGGATTACCTCTTCCAATATTCAAAACATATGCAAAAGATCTATTTTTCACGCCTATATTTTTGACAAAACCCACAAAAGATTTATTAGGCTGCGAGTAATTGTTTTTAGGCTGAACATCATTATATTTAGGTTCCCTTTAGAACCTCACAACATTGGAATGTAAGCGTAATCTCCCAATCCAAATAGTAGATAAATTTTCAATCAAAGGATCCAACTTATCCACCTTAATAAAACAAAAAAAAGCAAATTTCTTACCAGCCTTAGATCTCTTGGAAGGGATGAAAACATCTACAACGTTACCGTAAGCAAGGCACACATTTCATAGATCGTGAGCAGTGAAGTGCTCAGGGAAGTTCGTAACAAAAACCAATTTGGAGATCTTCTGGGTTTGATCATCCTTCGAGTAAAAAGAAGAACGATTGTTGATATCCATGAAAAAGAAATGAAAAGAATGAAGGGAAGATCTTCTGAGTTTGAATAAAATAATTTTTGTTTTTTATGAAAACCCTGAAAACAAAATAAATCATTATGCTCCCAAGGTAGGAGATCGCCTAACATGCTCGTTTAGAGATCAATTAACATGTGATGAACTCAAAATAAACAGGGGTTATAACAATCATCGCACAAGAGAGGTAGTAAATCTAGTTGTTTTAGGGTTTATGATGGGGTTTTTTTGAGTTTTTTACTTTTCTTCCACTCTAAGAAAAAAAACACATCTTTTATTAGGGTTTGTGTATTAATTAATTTTTTTTATTTAGGGTTTATTTAGTTTTCATTTTGTCAGGTTCATTGGGTACTTTCGTTTGTTTTATTGTTTATTGTACTTTGGTTTGCGAGTTTATTGGGATTTTTCTTTTAAAACATGGACTGATTTGAAAGAACTTTTAATGCATGTTCTTTCTAAACATAGAAAGTGAAAATTTAAAAAAGGTAGACTTTTTCAATAGTTTATAAACTGAAATAAATTAAATAACCATGTTCTTTTGTAGTGTTTTTTTCCTGTGACTAGACTTCTTCACTCATAGTATATATAAAGTTTGATTACGTGAAACCTGATGCAGTTAAAGGTCACTTAATGTTTATTATTTGTTTGTTAATGCAGCCGTATGATTTCAAAGTAAAGATACGGTCGCAACTACATCTCTTACTCTCTATTAGAGATAGATTGTTACATAGCCCAAAGCGACTCCGGATGTTTGAAGAAACGGTATTGGCACCATGGATATATAATAAAGAGAAGGACTACGATAACCATATGTTGAACTATGTTCTTCACCATCAAAGGTACGAGGAATCCTCGAGTATTGAAGTACCTATCGTTTTTGATATTGGAGGTCATACGTTACAGCTAGGAAGGAATAAGTTTTGCTTGCTAACTGGTTTCACTTACGGGAAAGTTGCTTTTGATGAATTAAAGGACGACATTCTTCCTTTTATTCGACGCGTGTTTCTGGAAAAAGTCCACGAAAAGGGAAAGGAGCGAAGCAAGAGTAAAAACAAAGGTGTATCATACAATGTGAAAGGATGTGATCTAGAACAGTTGGTTAAGGATGAAAAAATGTGGGAAAAATTGTCTGATAAGGATGCCGTTCGTGTTTGTTTGTTGCTAATGGAAGAAAGCGTTTTTATGGGAAAAGAGCCTAGACGTGTTGTGAAGAGTCGTATGATGATGCTAGTAGAAGATTTACCGGCTTGGAACACATTTCCCTGGGGTGAATACTTTTGGCAAAAATATCATAAGAGTGTTGAGAAGTTGGTTCCTAAGAAAATAAAAAACATCCTAGAAAACCCTCCTAGCATGGTGAAGTTGGTTCCCCAAACTTTTATAGAATAACAGGACATATAAAAGTAAAGTACACTGAACCTCAACAGATATAACCCGGCCCTCCCAAGACACAGGCCGCAACGTTTGGCATCCGAACAATCGAAAATAAAAAAACCATCCAAGACGAGGAAACCCCCGCGTAGTACGCTGCAATCAATTAAACTCCAATAATTAAAGAAAACCCTCCTAGTACGGCAACATACTCCATATATGGATTTGCTTGGGTCCTTAAAGTTAGTATGGTATGTTTTATAGTTATATATTCGGTAACTACCTTCATTTGTTTAGATAATAAAGCTGATTGTCTAACCAAAAACATTTATAGATTTGGATTTTGGAATCGTTTCCCAACAGTGATCGTTGGTGGGTGAAAGATCCTGATGTCATACCAAGGTGTCTTGCGTGGAGGCATAATATCCGATTTGGGAAAAACCATTACAGTCAACTCTTTGGGACGGTAAAAATCACTAAGACACCATAGTGAATTTAAATATGAGCATATTATTTTATGCCATTGTATGTGTCTAAATTACGACCATCTTCTGTGTTAATTAGGATTAAAATCCAAATACTTCGCTGACACCAACCATTAAAGAGATGAAGCACGAATGGTGCAGTAAAACTTATGACTATTTTGATGATTACTCATAATTTGCATAGGTGGATAACTTGGAAAGTAACGTTGAATTAGAGGGAGAAGGTGAGGCAGTTGGATGAGATGGAGGAAGTAGAACTATTTTATCTACAATTTACACCAGAACTCTTGAGTGTCCAGAGGGACATGCAAATATGGCGCAGACGGAAACACATTGTCAACATGAAACTTGGGACACATTAAACCTTCAAGGCATCCATTCTGAAAATGAAAATATAACCCTTTCGTCTTCTGATGTCTCACCGATATCGTCCAAGCCTATAACAAAGGTGAACATAAAATGCAAGAAAAGGACACCCCATGGTAGAAAAACATCACACAGATGGCAGAATGGTGTGTTAGTATGGGTGACGGGTCGATATGGGTATTGGTGAAAACAAGTCAGGTTGGCCCAAAACACTTTTTGTCTGTTTTACGTAAGTTTAAAACTAGAATAAACTACATTTTTGGTCCTCGTGGTTTACCGGGTGTTTCACTTTTGGTTCATTTTTCAAAATTAAGTTACGGATCTTGTCCAAAGTCCGATGACCCGTTTCACTATCAGTCCAATTAATCGTTGACCGTTAATTTGACCAGTTAACACATGTGAAATGACTAAAATACCCTCATTTTGTTACTAGAAATGACTAAACTAACCTTTACTTTATTATTATTATTATTATTATTATTATTATTATTATTATTATCACAATATATAAATACAACCATTGTATCAGATTTTTATAGACATAAAATCAAAACAAACACACAAATAAGAAAACCTTCATCTTCATCTTTTTCCAACTCCATCATCTTCTTCCCTCACCAAACAATCCAAGCCCCATATTCATAACAAAAACAAAACCACATCAAGACTTGTATCTCCGCATCAACTTCACAAACACTTATACACACACTTATTTAATCGCCACCACTACAACGACATCACTACCACTAAAACCGCATCGCCACCACCACTAGATCTGGCTGGATCTGCCACTAGTGGTGTTGATTCTCTTACTTCTCTCCAACCAAACAAACACCCTTTAAAATCAAAATAAGATTTATTTCGAAACACCCCCAATTATTGTGGTCAAGATCCATGGTGGGTGACAATTGGTTTAAGTGGTTGGTGGGTAATAATAGACATGAGATGGTGGTGATGTTCGTTGGTGTGATAGTGGTTGGAGATGGACGACGGTGGAGTGTCTGGAGGCGATGGTCGGATATTATAAGGATAGTGTTTCTTTTAGTGGTTGGTGAGTAATAATAGACATGAGATGGTGGTGGTGTTTGTTTGGGATTTAATAAAGATGGTGATGGGTTCGCTGCTTGAAACAAAGGAAAGAAAATGTGACATTATATAGTTTATTTGTTTGTTTAAATGGGAGAAATAGGGTTAAGTACTATGGTAGGGATGAAGATAAAGAAGTTTGGTGAGAATGTGTAGAAATAGATGAAAAGACCAAGATACCCTCTAAATTAAATTAGCCAACTAACGGTGTTAGGGAATTTGGACTAAAAGTGTTACGGCTCGTCGGACTTTGAAGTGGATCCATAACTTTTTTTAAAAATGGACTGAAAGTGAAAGACTCGGCAAACCATGAGGACCAAAAATGTAGTCCACTCTTAAAATTATTAATGTTTTAAATATGAATGAACTTCAGGTGACTTGTGTCTTACTGGAATTTTCAAAATGTTTTCGTTTTAACCAACTTTTATCTTCTCACGTTTAAACAAAGTACAGATTGACCCGTTGAATAAATGAAACAAGTTGTGCCTCTTATTAAGAGTTATCCGGGGAATTAAAGATTCCTTGATGCTGTTTAAATAAATGAAACAAGAGGGACTAAATCGACATAATGAAGATTCTACAAATAATGGAAGATTGTAGAAGATATGATCAAAGATATGAAGATCATGATTGATATCCAAATGATTTAGTTTCCTTATAATATTAAATGTGTTGACTAGGAAGGTTGAATACTTATGAAAAGTATTAATAAGTATTAAATATGATGAGTAGGTTACAAGGTTTATTAGGAAAGTATTGATGTAGAATACTTAGGAAAGTATTAATTGTATTGTAACCTACTAGGACTCCTTGTACTATAAAAGGAGGTCCTAGGGTGTAGAGAAAATACATCAATCTCTACACAATCATCATATACACGTTTTACTCATAGTTAGTTATAGCTTCAAGGTTGTAAACCCTATCACTATTAAGAGTGATCGTATTAATATATTGAAGCTGCAACGTTTGGTTAATTGTTATTATTCTTCTTAGTATCACAACCTAGTTTCCGCATAGTTTGTGATATTCCCAATCAAAGTTTCTACCATAGTTGTCTTGGATTTATCCAATACAACTAAACCTTATATCAGCTAAGGAGTTAAAGATCTGTTCAGAACGGGATCAACAAGTGGTATCAGAGCTGGTTGAGAAGCTTTGAATAAGAAGAACACATTTTCTACACACAAGATTTGTTTGTCGAAGAAGAGATGGCCTACAGCTCAAGTTCTTCAAATGCTAATTCTAAGGTACATACTTGTTCTACTGAATGTGAGCAATCATATGCACAACTTAAAAAATTATATGATACTCAAAGGGAACAACTTGGTGATGCTAGTATAGAAATTCAAGCCTATACTCAAGCTTTAAAAAAGGTAGAGGCTCAATTAGTTGCTCATCAGAAAAATCAACTTTGGTATAAGGAAAAGATTAGATTTATGAAAATTGATTTAGATGACAAAAATGATGTACTCACATACCATAAAAAACTATTAGCAGAAGCTGTAAAAGAAAAAGAAGAATTAAAAACCAAATTAGAATCATTTGAAACTTCTTCTAAAAGTCTTAATACACTGCTTAATAGTCAATTGAGTGCTAATGATAAAGCTGGTTTTGGGCATAATGGTGCAAAAGAGTCTAAAGTAAGTGAAACAATTACTAGTGTGTCTAAAGTTAAAATAAGTAATTCTGAAACTAGTAATGATAAAGTGGAAATGCCTAAAATTAAAACTGTTGGGATAAGTGAACCCATCATTAAGGAATGGGAATCTGATAGTGAAGATGATGAGATTGTGGTCAAACCTAAGGAAGTAACAAAACAGTCAAACCTAGCTTTGAAAAGATTGAATCTGTTAATGCTAGGAATGAAACTGTTAGGCAAGCAGAAAACCCTAGGAAAAAAAATAAGAGTCCTAGAGGAAATAAAAGAAACTGGAATGGTATGATGACTCAGAAATTAGGTGAAAATTTTGAGTTTAACAATAAGGCTTGCTATGTATGTGGTAGTTTTGATCACCTGCACTATACCTGTAAACACAAGAGAAAGATTAATGATCAAAAACAGGTTAAACCAGTGTGGAACAACTCAAAGAGGGTGAATCACCAGAACTTTGGTAGATTTTCTCACCCCAATCCAAAAAGTAACATAGTTCCACAAGCAGTACTAACTAAGTCAGGCCTAGTATCACTTAATACTGCCAAATCAGTTAGTACTGCTCAATCCAGAAAAACAATGAATGATGTTATGCCAATAACATACTCTTATTATAAAGCATATTCATCTGTTAAAAGACCCTTCAACAAGAAAATAGTAAACTACAACAGATATTTCAACAAAAGAGTTAATAATGTTAAAAGTACAAGGGTTAATACCGCTAGGCCAAAAGTAGAGGTTAATACTGTAAAGGCCTCAGCTAGCTGGGTTTGGAAACTAAAACATGAAGAATTAGACCATGTTTCCAAATCAAACAGTACATCAAAGACCCTTACAAGATATGATTATGTTGATGCACTAGGAAGATTCAAGTCTGTTCTAGCTTGGGACTTCAAAAGACACTGATCTTATTATCCAGTGTATAGGGAAATTCATTAATGAGAAGTGATGTTTATGAATTGTTATGGTTTGTATTTTCTGTGTTTGTGGACTAACATTGTGCAGGAAAAGAGAAGTGTTGGATGGAATTAATAGTTGAAGTCACAAGGATTTTGTGTTTGAGTTGATTGTTCACTGGAAGCAGCAGGTTGAATAAGAAGGATTAGTGACAAGAGGGTTGCTGTTTTGGGGGTTGATTAAAGCAGCAGGTATCTTGACAAAGTGAAGGTACAAAGGTTTAGAAGACACACGAATCACATGTTATTTGATTTACAATTACAAAATTTAGAGTTACTGTGATGATATCACGTCCATGGTGCTGTATAAATATCAAATCTTAGCATCTGAATACTAATGGTTTGTAGCAACAAGGTCTCAACAGCAGAGATAGAATGAAAATTAGGGTCTTCGTAAACCCTAACTTGATGTCGTGATATAATGGGATTCAAGCAGCAGGTGTGAAGCTGGAGTAGTACAGTAGTTTGTATGATGAAACCTACAAGAAGGATATACAGTGAAACACTAGTAAAAGATCAGAGGGTTATACAAGCGTGTGAGTTTAGTGCTGCCAAGTATGTTTTAAGCAGCATGTATTAATACTATGCCAAAAGTATTAGTGCTGCTAGGTCTTCATATTAGTGCTACTCGAATATACTTTTAGTTCTGCCAGTACTCTTAGTTGATGTTGCTAGTTTAAATTGTTATAAGGGATTTGTGTTTGGCTGAAGAAACCCTAATGTCTGAATTTGATTGTTTGGATCATGCTGCGTGATTTTATGAGAGAAGGGATCATCAAAAACCCTAATCTTATTGCTGGGTTTCATGGTTACTGCTGCTATTAAGGTTTGGAGAAGCTACTATATATATATGTCATTATTACTGCTTGTTTGGGTTTGATTAGTAGCTGCTGTAGCAATAAGTGATCTATAATAGTTATTGATGTTTCATGGTGATGATTGATTCATGAATGGTACATATTTATTGGAAGAAGGATCTTTGTTTGATACACATGACGTGTATGTTAGTGTTGTCACAATATACTTAGTACTGCTTGTGTACTTGATACTGCTAATAAAAGGATAGTACTGCCAAGGTATGATAGTACTGCTAAGGCTTCATCATGTTGATATTGCCAAGATTGTACAGGTCTTAGGACTGCGTTTGTGTTTTGGAATGAGATACCGTGAAAAGATATGTGATTTTGAAAAAGATGCGTGTAAGAGAAAGATGGAATTTTTCCTTAACTGCGTTTGATTATGAGTTAGGGTTAATGACAGATAACCTCGATGTTGGTTATTATGAGTTTTGGGCTGACATATTGGTGGCATGCAGAATATAGGACGAATGATGTTACTACTAATTCTTCATATCAGTACTCCCAAGGTTTGTAATATTGAAAGTTAATACTGCCAAGAATACGAGATACTACAAAGATATAAGTTTATATTGCCACGTTTGAAGAACAGTAGTAAGTTAGAAGTTTCTACTGTTGGCTCGTATTTAGTGCTGCCAAAGGGATAATACTGCTTCTTATTGATTAATGCTGCCAGTTGATGTGATTAGTACTGCCAAAGTACTTTGTACTGTTAGCTTTATCAGATATCGGACAGTACAAGTTTGGTTATTGGATAGTTTGTTCTTAGCTTGATCTATGGATAGTGGTTTTGAGAATTGGCAAACTACAAGGGTTAGGATAATTTTCAGGTGTTGGTTTCATTTCAACTCAACAAATGGTAATCAATTCACCATGTCTAACCGACACTAAGAATTGGCTATTCCAGTGTAAACAGCAACTGGTAAAGAATTCTCAAATCCGTTGATAGCTAATAGTTTGCTAAAAACTATATGGTTCTCAATTCACCATGTCTTACGACGAAGAATTGGCTATTCCAGAGCAAACGGCTACAGGTAAAGAATTCTCAAATCCGTTGATGGCTGATAGTTTGCCCAAAACTATATGGTTACAATTCACCTTGTTGTTTACAATGAAGAATTGGCTATTCCGGGGCAAACGGCAACCGGTAAAGAATCATCAAATTTGTTTATGGCTGGTAGTTTGCCAAAAACTATACATTTTTGTGATTCACTTCCAAGTGATGAGGATAGTTTTGAACTTATTGAATTGATGATTCTTTGTACTATTTTTCTTACCATGGTTTGTGATTTGGAGAATTTAAAAACCACTTATCTGATAATGAAGAAAGTTTAGGTGAGGATGCATCCAAACAGGGGAGGATTGATGATGCAGATGTAGAGGTTACCTTCATTGATGAGACTTCAAATGATGCTAGAAACAAGAACAACAAAATTTCAAACAGCAATTAGAAGTAAAGAAGTATTTGGATACATCCTCCTGGTGATCAAGAATCTTTCATTCAAGAAACTTGATGATTAACAAGATGAATATCAAGTATCAAGTTTAGGCGAGGATTGTTAGGAATTAAAGATTCCTTGATGCTGTTTGAATTAAATGAAACAAGAGGGACTAAATCGACATAATGAAGATTCTACAAAGAATGGAAGATTGTAGAAGATATGATCAAAGATATGAAGATCATGATTGATATTCAAATGATTTAGTTTCCTTATACTTATGGAAAGCATTAATAAGTATTAAATATGATGAGGAGGTTACAAGGTTTATTAGGAAAGCATTAAAATGTATTAATGTAGAATACATAGGAAAGTTTTAAATGTGCTGTAACCTACTGGGACTCCTTGGACTATAAAAGGAGGTCCTAGGGTGTAGAGAAAAGACATCAATCTCTATACAATCATCATATACACGTTTTACTCATAGTTAGTTATAGCTTCAAGGTTGTAAACCCTATCACTATTAGGAGTGATCGTATTAATATATTAAAGCTGCAACGTTTGGTTAATTGTTATTATTCTTCTTAGTATCACAACCTAGTTTTCGCATAGTTTGCGATATTCCCAATCAAAGTTTCTACCATAGTTGTCTTGGATTTATCCAATACAACTAAACCTTATATCAGCTAAGGAGTTAAAGATTTGTTTGAGTCAATTCAAAAGTCAAGGGATGAAACTAATCAATGTGATGATGTCAAACTTAAGTTTGATTTTGATGAAATTAAAACTTAAAACATTAAGTTGGAACATAAAGTGGCCTCATTAATTAAAGATAATGAACGTTTGAAGTTGGTTTATAAAAATTTGTTTGATTCAATTAAAAAGTCACGAGTTCAGACACACAAAGTTCTAACGTTTCTCAAAATGAAGTAGAAAATTTAAAGTCTCAGTTATCAGAATTTGCGGATAAAAAGTTTAATAATGTTTTTCAAAAGATTAAATAAATGAAAAAAAAAGTTTGAATCTCGAAACTCAAATGATTTAATTCAAAAATCTTTGTATGATTATGATCCCTCTAATGTTGAATCAGAATCGAGGGAGAAAAAGATTCTTTTCGGAAATGATACATTAAATTTTGAAACAAAGATTAAGGAGCTCGAAATGACTTTAGCTCAACAAACAAAGGATTTTGAGGATGCCAAAGTTGATTTTTTAAAGAAAACGGACAAGTTTGAAACTTACTTTGAAAAACTTGAAAAAATAAAAGTTGTCCTTGAACATTAATTGGATCGTAAGATTCAAGATTCTAACGCCGCAAAAGATCAGTTTCTGAAACAAATTTCTTCTCTTGAATCAAAGTTGGCATCACAAGATCTTATTTCAAATAAAAAAGAATATGGCGAGTTGAGAACATCATATAATGCCCTAAAAGCAAAGTTTGATGCTTTAAACCAGGACAAAGGAAAATCTCCAATTTCAAATTTTTTAACACCAAAAGTAAGTGTTTCGAAGAAGATATACACGGGTGAATCTTCAAACTTATTTAAGAAAAAGGCCTCTCAGTTTACAACATACTCGTAGCAAAAAGATAGGAAATTCTCTAAGAAATCTCAAGTTTTTGAAACCCCTACTTCTCAAAAGGCCTTTAAATCTGTTGATTCAAGTAAGAAAAAACATGTTTTCCAAACTCTAAAATCTCGTTCTACACCGATAAGGCAAGTTTAGAGATCAAAGCAAAGTCATTCAAAAACTTTCAAGTACTCAAAATCAGAAATGCTTTCGTGGCAAAACAAGAATGACTCTACTTTGATTACTCCAAACAGTGGAAGATTTCCATTCATGTCAAAAAGGAATTCTCAATATGAAACACATAATTTTAACAACAAATGGAAATCTTCTTCTTTTTCAAGATTTAAAACTCCTCAAGCAACACCAAGTTTTCATAATCAGTGGAAAAACAAAAGGAATTTCAAACCTCCATTAATTCCACGAGCATTATTTCCAAATGAAACACCAGTTTCTATTCCACATTGGAATTCCACTTCTTTGCATCAAATTGACACAACATTCAAAGGGTTTTTAAAAATTGATAAACCCGTTGGCACCGTGCTTAAATGGGTTCCAAAGGTTTTGGTCTAATCTGATGTCAGTATGGCTGTTGGCTAAATCTGGTCAACATCCGTGCTTCAAATAAAAGGAAAATATACGCTTCAGTGTATTTATCTTTAACAACGAAAAGAGAAATCTTTTCGGTCTTGAGCTACTTACACAAAACATTCAAAGTTTGTAGCTCAAGTCAATGGCTTATGTGCAAATCAATACATAACCTAAACTTAAAAGAAAGAAAAGTTTATCTATAAAGGTAACTTATCCTAACAACGGGAAAAGCAATTTTCTCAGTTATGAGCTATATTTATAAAAACATTCAAAGGTTTTAAGCTCATGAAAATGGTTTGTCATTAAATAACAAATAACAACCCGTACTTTCAAAGAAAAGAAAGTGTACGTGTCAGTGTACTTATCTTAAAAAAAGAAGAGAAATCTTCTTGTTTTCGAGCATTCTTATCAAAAACTTTTCACAAGTTTGCTCAAAATTTTGACTTCTAAGTATTTCTGCTTAGGACTCGTTCTTTAAATAAAGGAAAGTGTGCACTCTTTCAAAATTGTGTGTTCAACACTCCTCGTCCTCACTAAATCCTTTGACTGATATCTATTTTTGAGGGAGAGCTTTTAAAACCAAATACTTTTAATGTTGTTGGATACATCTCATAAAAGTCAAAATTTTATGTATCCAAAACATTTAGTGTCTGAGTACAATTTTTCTCAAGAATTTTTCAATAAATTCAAAATCTTTCAAAAATTATGTACTCAACACTATCTCAATCCCTCATTAATTGAGGGGGAGCGATGAGAAAATGTTCGAATATTAGTCATGCTATAACTATTTTCTCTCATGTGCTTTCAAAAATCTTATATAGCCATTTTATTCCATTGATATCAAAAACATCATATGGTATGCTATTTTTGAGAGGGAGAAAATTAGATTAAAATGGATTAGAACAGATTAAAATGCGATCGTCTTTGACTCAGGTGCGACTCTTTCCTACATGTGCGAAACAATTTTGAATATCGATGCACATGTGTAGGGGGAGCATTTCAAAAGAAATAAACTTTCAAAGTGTTAAATGTTTTGATTCATATCAAACACTTTGAATGATTTTCAAATGGTTTTATGGTTCTGGTCACTATACCCAACAACCTTTTAATTCACGACGGCAATGAAGTCATAAGGTGGTTAGGGTTAGGTATAAGTCCGATGATCCAACCAGGACTGGAGGGATCTACCCACGGACATTCCACTAGATAGAATTAGAAGTCCTTAGGGAAGATGGAGTTGAATGGAAATATGGGAATAATGTTGACTAAGGCATGAGTTAGCACTAAAATAATCACAACAAGGTGCTAGTAATGACGTCTTGGTAAAAATTAAAGGGGTTAAAGAATGAAAAAGAAATGTATGGATAAAGGGTGAACAGAAAGAAGCCCTCCACACAACTTAGGCAGAAACCGGGTCAATACATAATCTATCAGATATCACAAAGATGATATTTGGTATTAAAGACAAGACATCATGTACCCAGTGATGCAATGCACAACCCTTCCCAGCCACTCAAGGTTCTCTTAAAAGAATCTTGTTTCAATTCTCATAGAGATTAAATGTAACATTTCTCACTTTCAGGTCATTTTACGACATCTATTATTCGTCACTATTTATTTTGGTCCGATACGCGCTTACTTTTAAATTAACTTTTAAGCTAAATCACGTAGACTGGAAATAATCATTTAATGTAAACGGTCATCAAATAAATTAAGGTTTACGTCAACCAAGTAATATATAATTATTAAGAAGATAATTATTAACTTTGCGTGTTTTATTTTATTGGTCACGTAAAAGGGTTTACGTTTCTCGATAAAATACATTCGGACGCACCCCGAAAATACCTAGACTTACCTAGACTCAAACCAATATCCACTTTTAACCCGTAAACACAAAATTTGTATAATTATTGTGTTAACAAGTCACAAAGGCTGAATAAAATGGTTTATCACCATAAACAATTCGTCCCATGTGGTTTATTAGCTAACAAATCTTGTCATGATCCTTAAAAGTACTAGTACAACCTCTAGCTAATTAAGATTTGTACCTAATGTCTCCTCTAACCTATTACACTTTGGGCAATAACCATTGAACCTTTTCCTTGCCTTTTCTAGCCGTGGTTAACCAAGAAACAAGCATACAAATCCTTAAGATTTCCTAATCTAGCTAAATCTTGTACATCCTTAGCTAATTAAAGCTTGTACTTGGTGGTTTATTAAGAAAACCATGTGTGATTAACTAGAACTCCCTAAAACCACTATGTTGGCTCATTTTCTAGTCAAGAGAGAACCAAGGAGAGCTAACTAGCTTCATGCCTATAAATACACACTCACTAGTTCATTTGATACATTTCCTAAACACTTAAACACTCTCACAAAATAAACCAACTCCCTTTCTCCCTATTTCATTCAACTACCTTGTAACCGAATCCAAACACGACCCACATTTACTATAAGGACTCAAGGAAGCTTTTAAGGTCGAGCATAAGGGCATAAAGAGGGAACACGAGCTAGGAACTAGGGTATATAAGCTTTGAAGCTTGGGTTATATACACGTTTGGGTGTATACGTTCGTGTGTACTTCACAATCCACGACTAAGGCTCTAGGACCTATTGTAAGTCTCGTCATTAAGCCTCTTAGGTCATACTTATTTCGTTATATTCTTTGTCTAAGTATATAAGTCACGTAAAAATCCATTTTGGACATATGCGTGTGCATGAACATGCATGGTTCGACCCATGCATGGTTCACGCACCCATAGTTAACGAACATAGACTTGTGTGGTGCGTACATGAACTAAAACAGGGTTAACATTCGAATTAAGGCCTAAGTCTTCCATTTAAAATGCAAGGGAAGTGACCACTATGAAAAACATTTCGTGTATGCGAAATGTATAAATGTTATACGTAAACTTTTGTTGAAAACGAAACCTCATGGCTTGGGATCACGTATACTAGCTTATTTAACGAGTGCATGTGTTGAAACACGATTAATAAACGTTAACAAGTGCTTAACGAGAGGAGTAAAACCCTAGAAACCAAACTAGTGGACCAAGTAACCATTTCGGGTCACATTGGGCCTAACAGCCCACTGTGGAGCCCAACAGGCCCAACAGTCCGCTACCCTACGAGGCCGTGGCTTAATGATAAGCTCTACAAGCTTATTTAGAGACCCATAGTGCTTATTTGGGTTACATGGACCTTGCTTTGTCATTTGGAACCCAACCGAACCCTTAATGGGCTCATTAGCCCACTAACGAGTCCACCGCAAGCCATAAGCTCACAATAAGCTTAATCGGCTTATTGGTGAACTTATAAGGTTTTGTCGGGCTCAATGGACCTAAGAAATGTTAATGGACCTAAATGGACTAAGTCAACCCAATTAAAAACATATTCGGGTTCCTATTGGGCCTAGCAGCCCAATAACGAAAGCTTAGTTGCTTATTTAATAAGCCAAACCTAAAACAGACCCTAATGTGCTTATAAGTCTAGAAAATAAGTTAGAAATACTTAATGGACCTTTTAGACCTATTCGGGTTTGAGTTATTGGGCTCACAAGCCCAATAAGCTCGAATAAGCTTCAATAAGCTCTCCCGAGCTTATTTTCAGCTTAACTAACTTAAATAAGCTAAACGAAGGCTTTTGTGCTTTTTAAAACTTAATCGGACCTTTAAAACACTTATTGGACCTTAACGGGCCCAATAAGGTCCATTAAGCCAAAATAAGCTCATCCGAGCTTATTTATAAGCTGGGACAGCTTATACGGCTTAAAGGAGCTAAAAGAAATGTAATACCACTTGTTAGAACTTAATTGGAGTTAAAATGCGATTTTTACAAGTTGAGGGACTAAAAGTGTCAATTTGCAAACTATAGGGTCAAAACTGTCAATACTGATTTTAACAAGTACAAGGACTGTTTCTGTCATTTCTGGAAACTAAGGGACTGTTTTCAACATTAAGGGACCTAAAGTGTAACTTGCGTAAAGTTGGAGGACTAAAAATGTAATTATGGAAACTTAAGGGTTTAAAATGTAAATATTGTATATTTTATAAACCTAAGGGCTGTTTTGTAATTATAGGAAACTTTAGGGTATTTTGTGAACGAAAGTGAATTTATAAACACTTAACGAGGCGGACGAATTATAATATATTCGGATATCATTCGGTTTTGAACACGACTTAATAAATAAGAATATTTATTAACAAAGCTTATACGTTTCCCAAAAGCCATCGCGTAAGTACAAATACAATAATCGTGTGCACCACCACACAAGTGATAACAGTATATATAAACTAGCAATTTATTGTAGTTTATACATTAAGTCGTTAGCCTAAATATGTAGACTAAGACTGGCCGTATTTACTTAGGTATTTGACGGTGTGATTCATTGCTATACTTGGATATATTTATCATTCAGAGGACTACCTTCTAAGGTGAGTTCATAGCCCCATGTTTTACAATTTCTTAAATGATTTACATCTCTGGGGTGAGAATATGCTTGTTTTACAAATTGGACGCAAGTGTACATTTTATACAATGATTACGTGTTTGCCTAAGTAGCGATAACCCACTGAGCCCTTTATCATGAACTGTCAATTACTGGATTGTGAGCGCGAATGTTATAAATAGATCTATTTGGGATTGACAATCCCCGTTCGGGTGATTAGCTATCACTGGGAACGAACGTATACCATGTCGGATTTGGGATGTTACGGGTTAGAACATCATTCACGGGCAATTATTGGCAATCTATTTGCATTCATACATGTCGAGCTTCAGTGTCATGAGCTTAGGAAAACGTAATTACTTTTTATGATGTTTGCATTTGTTGCTTAATCATACACTTGGAAATCTTGCGGTCCTACTATTGATTTACATAAACCTATGAATTCACCAACTTTATGTTGATATTTTAAGCATGTTTTCTCAGGTCAATAAGGCACGAGGTGCTCAGATACATTGGGGGTCACTCTTTGGAAAGAGTCAGTACTAAAGATTTGGGCGTATTACATTTTGGGAACATTTGTTATGAACCGAAATCTTTACTTATATTGTCGAACCATTTGAAGCCATGAGCTTATGTAATGAACAAGTATTTTGTTAATCCAATGTATCTTTTTAAAATGACACGTTAGTGGTCGTTCTCATATCTTGTGCCATTGATCTATGAAGTAACGCCCTCGGATATTCAACATTCCGCTGCTACCCAGATTTGGGGGTGTTACATTAAACACGTTATCTATCGACTTTCTCACTCCGAGTTAGTTGATATTGAAAAGGTGACAGTCATCTCCAGCCTCCGATTACTAAAACCAAAATGAACTATTAAATCTAGAGCCAAAAGAGATCAACAATAAATCTCATTACGACACAATTCCAAAATACACTTGTTGTTCAACATCAAACAACATAAGTGATATCTAAGAGTCCTACGCATTATCCTTGTAATATTGCTAGAACATCAGAGTGATATTTAAGTATTCACAATGACGATGGAAATCCTTCCAGAGCCAACATCAAACAAGCTCTGCGTAGGTGACTTGTGAGATCCTATATGGATCAAACTTGTGACACTGGATATCAATTCGGTCTAGACTATGAATTGACAGTTGACGAATTTTGAAATGCATAAAACTCTCGATGTGTTGCAAAACCACTTTAGCACGTGACACATCGATTGATTTTCAAAACAATTTTTGATTCAATCGGCGAGACAGTAACTCACTGATTCACTCATACCGTGTTGTCTGCTTTGAGACGCTCTAGAAATAAGAATGGCTAGTGCAGCTGCGAAACCCTGTCAAGGAGATTCTTTTGAATTCTACCTGATCACATGCAGTATTTATATCGATTAACGGGGAACCATAGTTATTGCAACCGTATTCGACAAAGTGACAAAGACACGGTCATCCATATATGTTGTTTATCACTAACCCTTTCATGCAGGTTTCTCGACGGCGGCAGCAGTTTATCGATGATGAGTCGAATTTAGAGCCACATGCTCATACTCGTCTGACATATGTAAAGACATTATGAAAGCTCAAGTACATATTTCAAAAGACTTTCGCTACTCTGATACTGCACGTCTTCCTTGAAGTCACAAAGTGTTAAAGTTAAAGAATTTCAAGAAAGATAATTATGCAAGCTTTCAAGATAAAGAAAGGTATGAGCATGTTGGTCAAAAAGTCACAAGATCACAAGAAGGCAAAAGATTACAAGATGATAAAAAGAGATGATTATTACAAAGATGATCAAGTAATGATGAAAGATCTCAAAGGAATATTCAAAAGACAAAGACAAAGAAAAGATTAAGATCAAGATCACAAGAGCATGATTTTAATAAAAGGAGCTAGCACAACTATTACACGGACAAGACTCAAGATCAAGACAAGAAGCATTAAAGATCAAAGATCAAGGTCACAAAGAGAGATCTCTATGATCACCCCTTAAGGGGAGATTGTTAGAAATTCAGAAAGTGTTGATCATTTATGAGATCTCAACGATCGTCCCTTAGGGGGAGATTGTTAGAAATTCAGTTTCTAGTGAAGTGGTGATCATTATCGATCTCACGAGCCTTGTAATGGTTAGACAATATAAGCATGCAATAGGTAGTCTATTATGTTAGTCCGTTAAGCTAAAGCTAATGTAATAGACCAAGGCACGACCCATGAAAGCCCGTGGAAGGCCCATGGCCGGCCATATGGACATATATAAGTCCTTCTCCACACATAGAGAGGGTATGTGAGTGTGTGTTTACTATACAAGAATCCTTTCAAGTTTATCCAAACACCTCCACCATCTTTCTCCTTCCTCTCTTCTACTATTTTCGTATATGTGTGCAATGTTTGTGTGAAATCCATATTCATCATGGAATGATACCCTGCATGAACCAATTCATTAATCAATTACGAATTCATTTAATGCCGTAGTTACGAATTCAACAAGTGAAGCATAATACTAACCTTTTGTCTATCACTGATGAATGTGAAATTTAAATTAGGATGAAGATCTATGTCATCACCCAAACACTATAAAAACCAGTACCATGAACTCTTACTTTTAGCTTCAACCAAGGCGTAGGCCAATGGGTAAATTCCATTGTTTGAATCAAGTCCAACAGCTGCCAATACATGGCCTAGAAATGGCCCCTTCATGAAAGCACCATCTAAGCCTAACAGGTCTCTTCTATATGCCATAAAACCCAGTTTTAGTGCTCCCAAACAAATGTATATTCTCTAAAACACCCTAGTAGGCAAAGAAGGATCAACATTCCTTTCAACTATAATCTTGATAGTGGTATTAAGGTTTGTAGACTGTAACTCAACAACATAGTCTCTAAGCATAGAATACTACAAAACATGATCTCCTCAAATCTTTCTTTCAGCTTTAGCTTTAGCTCTGAAAGCGTTGCTCATAGATATCTGAAGTTCTAAGACTTTGACTTTCCATTTTTTATTTAAGTTTCTTGTTTAACATTAAACTTTGATTTGGAAAGTATTTAATTTCTAATCAATTATGGATTTAGGAAAAGGAAACTCAAATCAATCTTTATTTAGATTGATTCTAGTTTTCCTATATATATTGGGTCTTTTCATTGCATTGAGATAACTTTTGAGTTTTGATAATAAAAGCTTTGCTTTAATCGAGTTCCCCATTGGAATTATCGATCCAATTGTTCTTTTAATTCGTTTCTTGTTCGACCGTTAAAGATCCACATCATTTGGTATCAGAGTTATGGTACTAATGGTCAAACGAAATCATGGAGAACATCTAATTCGTAGATTCGTCGGACGAGGCAACGAATCAGATCCACGTGACGTGAAGATTGCAACCCTTAAGCAACGGAATTAAGAACTCGAGCGCCGACAGGAGAAAACCAGATCTAAACAGGCATGGGAAACCCTAAATTAGGAAAATCCATTCTCGTATGTTTGTGATCGTGGAAATCACCGTGGAGGCGTTTGGAAGGAAACGTTATGTAGGTTCGGGTTACAAGTTGAGATAACCGAGTGCATCGGTAAGGTCCCTTCAAACTATCATGGTTCCTTATGTAGTCTTAGGATGAGAGTTTCAAGTCCTGAGTGTGTCGATAAGGCTTCGTATTACCTTGGGTTTCATGGTGACCACCATGATAACTCTTTGTTGATAAAGGAAACCGAATCAGAACCTATTATCTGGGATATAGGGGATAAGAAATAGGAGTATCCTTTTGTTAATTAATATCCAAGTTTTCAAGAAGAACCTATCGTGTTAGTGGAAGTGAAATCGTGTCCTGTTTATGATACCGATAATGAAAAGAAGAATCGATGCTGGTTTATGATATCGATATTGAAGATGCCATTGAGAAGGAAGAAAGATTTTGGGAAAATGAGGATTTGGTGGGGAAGAAGACAACATAGAAGACATTGTAGTTGTGGCTAATGATATTTGTTCTTCAATGATCCAAACTACTTTAAGTGTTGATGTTGAGGAAGACGTCAATACAAAATCACATGAGTTGATGTCGTTTGGAAAAAGTATTATTATCAAGGTCAGTCAAAGTTTGTTTAAATTTCTGATTCGTAAAAAAATATTAAGAATGGTATTTGAAAGATGCACCCATGGTCGATAAGTTGGGTTTAAAAATGATCAAGGTTTGAGGTAGAGTCATTATAAAGAAAGGGAATTTGATGCAGGGGATACAAGTATGGATGCTACGAGTACAAGGGACGAGCGAGGCAAACTCGAGGATGAGTTTTTCTTAAGCGAGGGAGGATGATGCAGAGGCATTGACTTTTAGTCAAAGTCAAAATGCATAGTCAAAGTCAAGACATTGACTTTCCCTTTTTTATTTAAGTTTCTTGTTTAACATCAAACTTTGATTAGGAAAATATTTAATTTCTAATCAATTATGAATTTAGGAAAAGGAAACTCAAATCAATCTTTATTTAGATTGATTCTAGTTTTCTTATATATATATATTGGATCCTTTCTTTGTATTGAGATATCTTTTGAGTTTTGATAATAAAAGCTTTGTTTTAATCGAGTTCCCCAATAGAATCATCAATCCAATTGTTCTTTTAATTCGTTTGTTGTTTGGACGTTAAAGATCCGCATCATACACTATTTTGAAAGCTAAAACTGCTACAAAAAGTATATTCTTCAAAAGTCGTAAAGATATAATTTAAAGTCGATTCTGTTATGATGAGGTGAAACCGATTCTTGATTACTTGCATATGATTTTCAAAGCTATTCAAACAGAGTTTCCATAAGAGGTAAAAGTAATGATGGATGTTTTTGATTCAATGGAAAGTGAACTTGATGAAACTCTGAAACAAAATGAGAATTTAAAAGATCGACTGTTGGAAGCAACTTTAGTTGAGGATGCTAGAAATCTTGTCATAACTTCTTGTGTGGAAATTGAGAATAAGAATTTTAGAGAAGAAATTGCAAGTTTTTCAAAATAGTCAAAAGATGTTTCAAATAAGAGTAAAAGTGTTGATACGTTTTGTAATGATGCATTTAATGTCAAAGAAGAGTTATAAAAAAAACTGTTCAATTCGAAAAAGATTTCTCAAAACTAGAGGCACAAAGTATTTCTTTTGAAATAGCATTTCACTCCAAGATTTGGAAAATAATTCTTTGAAAACAATCCAAAAAGAAAATGAGAATTTTTTGGCATCATTACAAATCAAAAATGCACATTTGTTTGAGTTCATTCAAAGTTCAAGGGTGGAAACTAATCAATGTGATGAAGTCAAAGTTAAATTCGATTTTCATGAGATTAAAACTCAAAACATTGAGTTGGAACATCAAGTTGTTTCATTGCTTAAAGAAAATGAACACTTGAAGTTGGTTTACAAAAACTTGTTTGATTCGATCAAAAAGTTACGATCTCAGACACAAAGTTCAAATGTAACATAAAACGAGGTGGAAAATTTGAGGTCTGAAGTGTCTGAGGTTGAGGATAAAAACGTTTGATCACATTTTCGGTAATTTGATTCCTTTCCAAGTTCAATTAAGAAGAACCAAGTATTTTGTACGTAGTGGCATAATGCAAAGCCCTTCTTCTTGCCTTTGAAGATATACCTTACTCTATGCCATCAATGGTATCTTGGACCTTGAACAACTTCTGCCCCAAAGAAAAATCTTTCAAAAACGTTCTAGTTGTTTAAAGATACCTTTAGAGCAAGAAATTAGTACATATAATGTGTAGGTAAGTTGTTCAACACCCGATTTAATCATTGCGATTTGCCCATCAAATGATAAGTAAATCCCTTTCCAGCCTTTCAATCTCTTTCTGAATCTATCACTATTTTTTGTCCAAGTAGATACCAATAAATGATTAGCACCTATAAACACACCCAAGTATTGAAAAAGATGGGCAACTATAGAGAAATTAAAGTTCTGAGCCAACATTTCAATGTAGAACACCTGTATTATCAAATTCGGTACAATCAAAAATGTAAACTCCACCACAATTACAACTCGAATATAAGACAAAACAATACAAACTACAATCGAGAATCGCTAATCACCAAATCTGGTTACAAGTACTATAAAGTCAGTGAAGCTAAAAAATAAAACTCAAAAAGTCCTTCACCAGGACGATCTTGAGTCTGTGAGTTAACAACGCAACACAAATTTGCAAACCAACTGATCTAGGTAAGTATTTATTTATATCTCGCCAATAGTTAATACAAAAGCTCTTTTTCAGTTGTCCTTGAATTTTCATTTTCGATAATACTATCAAATGTATTTTCAGTAAAGTTTTTATAGCAATTTGTTATTTGCAAATTCTGTTTTTGTCTGTTTCAATGGAATCTTTTTGTAATACAACAACACTTCACACAACAAAAATTACAAATTACCGAAATTGAAGGCGTTGATTACCGAAAATGACTAGACACCCAAAAATTAATACTAGCAAGTGTAAAAATGAGAATTACTACTTCCTAAACCTTAGACAAGATAAAACCTTGAATGGAGAGGAAGATCAAAATCACTTAACACTTTACAAATATTTTCGAACCAAATTTTTTTTCTTAAACCACAAAAACACAACTAAATCACCCCTTGGCTCTTGATACCAGTTGTTGAATGATCATTTTAGCAATATAGTGTGTGTTTAGGTGTTTATGTGTATGTTTATTCTAGAGAAAAAGAGGTTAAAGAGAAGGAGGAGAAGAGGAAGAGGTAGAAAGAGAAAGAGATGGGATAAATGATTTAAATTGCTTTGAAATGCTTACCTCATGTAATGATGAGATGGGATATTTATACCCATTACAAGATGAGCTCTTAGCTCATGGCTATTTTTTAGCCTTGTCTCATGACTACAATCCTGTCATGAGACACAAACCTAATCTATTACACATTAATATTTTTCTCATTATTACAAGACTCGATCTCAATAAGATCGTCACTTTTTTCATTCATAACAACAAGATTTAAAATTGTCACATATCACACACTGTTTGACATCCTCAAGCAACATTAGAATGAAGTGAATGAACTTCGAGCTGAAATATTAGCATGAATGCTAATTCACTTGCACTTGTTGCTGCGACAACCAGTTTACTATCCTCAACCAAATTCCACTTACAATCTTCCAAAATGATCATCATGATCACAAGCTGCTACCCGAAATAAAGGAAAAGAGATTGCTAGAGCTCCTTCACCACCATCTGAGTCTGAACATGAAGTTGTAAGTGATGAATAAGAAATTCAGAGGGACAAAGAAATTCATAAAGCAATGGCCTTTATTTCAAAAACCTGTAATAGTCTCTACAAACCCACAACAACAACCTCAGATCATCATCAAACACTAGATACCAAAAATTTAATAATTCTCTAAGAGTTGACAAAAGAATTGGGGATGACAAACAAACTGGGCAAAATAATAATCAGAATAATAAGGTAGTTGCAGTTACTAGGAATAGGGATGCATTGGGTAATTAGGTAGTGTAGCAAACTAGGATTCAATGTTACAACTGTAAAGGGTTTGGGCATACAGCTAGAGAATGCAGATCAACAAAGCGTGTAAAGGATTCAGCTTACCACAAGGATAAGATGTTGTTGTGTGAACAAGAGGAAGCTAAGGTTCAGTTAAGTGTAGAACAACAAGATTGGATACTTGATTCAAATGAGGAGCCTACATATCAGGAACTGGAAGCACATTATCTGTACATGGCTAAGATTCAGTAGGTGATCCCAACTGCAGATGAAACCATTGGACCCGTCTGACAAGGAGCCATTGGAACAAGTACACAATAATGATGAATATAATGTGTTTGCCATGGAAAAAGAACATCCTGAAAAACCTGAATCTATTAATGACACATATGTGGTGGAACAGGGTGATAACAATATCACTCCTGATTCATCAGATATGAGTAATAATAAAGGAGAGGTTGACTAGGATGGACAACTGTTTCAAGAAAAACTTGCTTTGCTTGCTTCATCTTTTAAAAACATGAAACTTGAAATTGATGAAAGTAAAATAATGAATAAAAAGTCTAAGAGTACAAACACGTCCTTAACAACTGAACGTGAGAGGTACAAATATATTAAATGTGTGAAAGAAGCTAAATTTAAATGTGCAAAAGCTTATGGTTTACTTGAAGAAATTAAAGTTAAATCTGAAAAGCACAAAGAGCGGCTGCAATACAAGTTTATCAAACTAAACAAATGCTTTTAGATATAGAAAAAAAGTTCTTGCATAGAAAAATACAATTCCCACACTTTCATATGAAAAAGAGGAACTATTTTTTTTTACAAATAACAAAAAGAGAATGATATTGAAAAAGTCATTGGTTTGGAAGAACAAGTCAAAGTTTTGAATGACATTGTCTATAAAACTGGCCAGTCAATTCAAACAGTGAATTTTCTTAATTCCAAACGTATAACATCTTTTACAAAACCTCAGTACCTCAAGAAAGCTCAATGTATGAAACCATGTATGTATGATATTGCGTGTTATAAGATAATCGTGCCAATATGCTTGCTCCTGAAACTGACGAAACAATTCGTTTTGACAAAGAAAGTCGATTAAAACTAAGTGACTTAATCAAACCTTTTTATTACACAAAGTTAAATAATCTTTACAAAACGTTTGTACCACAAAAGGAAAAATCGGATGAACAAATATTTTTTTCAAAACAATTTGAGTTTTGGTGACTCTCCTATAAAGGAAGTCATTCCAAAAACGGCTTTTTAAGACACAACTAACTAAGTTAGAAAAACGTTTGGATGAAACTCCTAAGAATAACAAAGCCAGTAAAAGTATGCAAGCTTTTTCTTTTCTTCCACAAAATGTTTCTCAGTTGTCTGATATAGTTTCACTTTGTTTGAAATTAATTCTTGACGATAGTTTGATTGTTCAATCTAATCCTGATTTAAAATGTGCTTTAGAACTTCAAATTCAGCCAACCCTTGTGTACATGTCAAAGAATTTTGAAAAGTTTAAACAATCGCTTTAAGAGGAAATGGTTGAATATTTGAGATATTTTAACTCTCTTGAAAAAGAAGGTAAATCTCTTCAGTCTCAACTAGAACTTCAAAGAACGCAGTTTGCAAATGAAAATAATCATCTTTTGGTGGAATGTTATTATAATGATCATATGTGTGCTATTCTTCGTTACGATATTGATCAATTTGTGGATGTATGGAATGAAGTAAGAAATAAAACAAATCAATGTAAACGTCTTAAGACTGAGCTTTCCAAGAGAAATAAATAGGAACCCAAAAAAGATTTTGTATAATTAGAGAAACATTGTATTAATCTTAAACTTGCTTTGCAAAATGAAAAAAGAAAAGAATGTTTGTGAAAAATCTTGGAGAAAGCAATTTTCAAAATCATTGAATACTGACAGAGTTTGGAAAGAACAAAAAGATTTCATGATTGATGAACAAACGCTCCAAATAAACGATTTGAAAGCTCAATTACAAGATAATTGCAAACACTAAAATGCACGAAAGATTGAACAAGTTGACAAGAAAGTCTGTGGATACTAAGTTTGAAAAACCATCAGTTGTTCGACAACCAAATGCGTTTAAATTTCAAAAACCATCAGTCATGGGTAAATCGACACCATTTACAGATTCTCTTGAGAATCAAGATTATTCAAAACCAAGGTCAAGGTCGGTACCCAAGACTAATGTGAAACAAGATTGATCAAAACCAGTTAATCCACATATTTTGCCTGAAAGAGAAAAAAGGAAATGAAGTTGAAAAGAACACAAATGTGTTAGCACTAAGAATGTTTAAGTTAGACACTAGGCCAACACAAACTAGAATACCTCAGTTACCTCAAGACAATAGAAGAACTAACCAACGCGTGTCTTTATCTACAGGAGTAAATCACACTACTAGCGTTAACAGGCCACAACTTAAGAGCATTGGAATGAAATACAGAGTCTTGCCAAACAATAGTGATGTGAAGAGTAAGTTGATATATGTAGAAGAACACCGTAGGATTTTTAATTTTTAAATAATACAAAGTCTGTATCTGCGTGTAATGACAGTTTGAATACTTCAACTTCAAAAGTTAATTTTGTATGTGCGGCTTATGGAAAATGTGTTCTAAATAAAAATCATGATGCTTGTGTTCTTAGTTATATTAATGACGTAAATGCTAGAACTAAGAAGCCTTTAGCAGTGCCTATTAGTGCTAGTGAACCCAAATGAATTGTGAACCAATCTGTAGCAACACCCCATAAGAAAACATTTGCTTCAAACAACACTATTCAGAAACCTAGAAGTAAATTCAAGATGCTTTATGAGAATCTTAGTTACATGTGTAAATGGTGGTATACGAAACTCACTCCACCATGATACAAATGGGTACCTAAGTCAAAAGCTAAAAATGTGAAAACAAGTGTTAGCTTGAATTTAGATAATGCATATAGGTTAACTAATGTCTCAAAACCCACAAATAATAAGGGATCCAATTTTTCCAACTCTAAATTTTCTTCTAATTCTTTTGCAGCTAATAAAAATCATCTTGATCATCATCGACTCTAGGTGCTCAAAGCACATGACAAGGAATCTAAAGTTTTTAATTAATTTCATTGAGAAATTTTTGGGTACGGTGCGGTTTGGAAACGATCAATTTGCACTTATTCTCGGATATAGAGATTCGGTTTAAGGAAACGTCACAATCAAGCAAAGGTTTATTACGTCGAAGGGCTTAATCATAATCTTTTCGCAGTTGGTTTATTTTGTGATGCGGATTTAGAAGTTACATTCAAAAAGTCAACATGCTTTGTTAGAGATCTTCAGGGAAATGATCTACTTATGAGTAATCGGGGATCTGATGTCTATACAAATGAATTACAAGAATCGTCTTCTCCTACTCCAATCTTCTTCATGGCCAAAGCTTGATCGTCTCAAGCATGGTTATGCAATCATCGTATCTTACACATGAACTTTGACACCATCAACTTGCTTCCAAAGAAAAATATTATGAATGGCCTTCCTCAATTGAAATACATCAAATACCATATTTGTTCTTTGTGTGAGCTGGGAAAAGCTAAACGCAACAACTTCAAGTAAAAAAAAACAACCCCAAGCTCAAAAGGACGGTTACACCTTCTACACATAGACTTATGTGGCCAAATGCGGGTAGAGAGTATCAATTTGAAGAAGTACATCCTTGTGATTGTCAATGATTATTCAAGGTACACATTGACTCACTTTCTGAGATCCAAGGACCAAACACTAAAGGTTTTCAACAACTTCCTCAGAAAGATTCAAAGAGGACTTCAAGCTCAAGTAAGGACAATGCGAACTAATAGAGGAATGGATTTCGTGAATAACACTCTTCGAACCTACTTAGCAAAAGAAGGCATAAATCACCAAACGTCAATTGCTCGAACACCTGAACACAATGACGTTGTTGAAAGAAAAAACCGTACTCTCGTTGAGGTTGCTCGAATAATGTTGAGCGCTGATAAACTTCCAATATTCTTTTAGGCTAAAGCAATCACAACTGCATGTTTCACACAAAATCGTTCACTCATAATCTCAAGACATGAAATGACACCATATCACATAATCAACAAAAGGAAACCCAATCTTAAACTCCTCCAAATCTTTGGCTACACGTGTTATATAGTTAAAGATAGAGAGAAATATGGACAAGATGAAAGAAAAATTTGACGCTTGTATTTTTGTGGGATGTGCTACTTAGTCAAAAGGATTCAGAGTCTACAACAAGAGAACAAGAATGATTGTCGAAACCATACATATCAATTTTGATGAATTAAAAGAAATGAAGTTTGAACTACACATTTCAAGCCTCGCAACCTAACGTTTGAAGACGACGTCTGAACATAACAGTTTAGGCCCCGCACCTGAATGTCAAACAACACTTGAACAGCAACAACGTCATGAACCATCAAGTTCTATAAATTTTCAAGAAAATCTTCCTTCAGTAGATACAACAAATACTCAATCAATGTTAGAATTGGAATTGTTGTTTCGTCCAATGTTATATGAATACTTCAATAGGGAGAATGAAGTTGTATCTGAGTCTTTCAATGTCTCTGATAAACAAAATATAACTCAATCTACACCAACAATGGTTGATGCAGAATCACCTCAATTAATTGTTTACAATAAACCTGATCTAACAACTCTAACTTCACAAGTAGATGCTAAGGAAAACAACATTCAAGCATATGATGCATCATTTGAAGCATATGCGTTTATCAAACCTTTTTCTACACCAGTAACAAAAGTTAGTGAATCATCTTCACGTCAAGTTGATCCATCAAACATGAACCAGCTCTACCAACGACATCCATCTTAGTATCATTGGACGAGAGATCATCCTCTTGAACAGGTACTTAGAGACCCTTTAAATCCATTTCTAACAAGATGAAAGCTTGCCAGAGATGCCGAATAATGTATGTTTGCACTCAACGTGAGTTAAATAGAACCTAAAAATATTAAGGAGGTAATGGCTGATCATGCTTGGATAAAAGCAATGGAAGAGGAAATTTATCAATTCGAAAGACTCGATGTCTGGGAATTTGTTGACAAACCATTTGGGAAGAACGTTATCAGAATGAAATGGTTGTGGAAAAACAAAAAAGATGAATACAACATTGTCATTCTCAACAAAGCACTTCTTGTGGCTAAAGGATATCGACAGGAAGAGGGAATCGACTTGGAAGAGTCATTCGCACTAGTTGCTCGATTGAAAGCTGTAAAGGTATTTATGGCTAACACTGCACACAATTCATTCATTGTCTACCAGATGGATGTTAAGATTGCGTTTCTCAATGCTTCTCTGAAAGAAGAAGTATATGTTAGCCAACTGGATGGATTCGTCGATCTTGAACGTCTTGAGAAAGTCTACCGTCTGAAGAAAGCATTGCACGAACTCAAACAAGCTCCAAGGTAGTAGTACGACCAACTCTCCAAAATCTTGATATCTAAAGGTTTCTCTAAAGGTACAATAGACCCAACGTTGTTTACGATAAGGTACAGGGATGAAATATTACTTGTACAACTTTATGTTGATGATATAATTTTTGGGTCCATAAACCCAAAATATGTTTTGAAAAATTAATGCAAAGCAAATTTGAAATGTTCATGATAGGGGAAATGAAATTCTTTTTAGGACTTTAGATCTACCAATATCCACGAGGTATCTTTATCAATCAATCTAAGTATGCTTTGAAAATCTTAAAGAAGCATGGTATGGACAAATGCGATAGCATTGGGTCACTAATGGGTACAAAACCTAAACTAGATGCAAACTTAAGAGGAACACCCACAGATCAAATGAAATATCATAGCATGATCGGGTTAACTCATGTATCTGACAGCAAGTAGACCAAACTTAATGCATGCAACGTGTTTTTGTGCACGTTATCAGGAAAGGCCTACGGAAAAGCACCTCAATGAGGTTAAACGGATCTTTCAGTACTTAAAGAGGACCATTCACATGGGATTTGGTTCCCGAAGAACTTCAGTTTTAAACTAGTCACCTTTTCAGATGTTGAACACGCAGGTTGCTTGGATACGTGTAAGAGTACATATGGTGGGATAAAATTCCTAAGTGATAAGCTTGTAAGTTGGTCGTCCAAGAAGCAGGATTGCATCGTAATGTCTACTTCCATGGCCGAGTATGTGTCACTATTTTCCTGTTGTACTCAAGTCCTATGGATGAGAACTCAACAGACAAATTATGGCTTTCACTTTGATAAAATACCAATGTATTATGACTTAAAGGCGCCATAGCCATCTCGTGCAACCAGGTACAGCATTCTCGCACTAAGCATATCGCAGTTCTCTGATATTAGTATTTCGTAGGTCCTAGGCTAATTCATCATCAGGAATCAGGTAGAGTAAATGGTATTGTTTAAATTGTATACTTTTGGTGTCGGACAGATTATAGGGTTGTAGCCGATCTTGTCGGAACAGATTATCGGTTAGCCGACTTGTTTACGAAAGCTCTTTCGAAAGAAAGGTTTGAGTACCTAGTTGGAAGACTCGGTATGAGATGTTTGACTCCAACAGATCTGGAGGTTCTGGCAAAGGAAATTGCTTGAATATCTATCAAACTTTAACCTTGTAAATATTAATTATTTAAAAATAAAAATACAAAAATATAAAACCTAGAAAAAAATATAAAATCAAAAATTTTTCAAAAATACTAAAAAGAATCTTCTCGACATGCCTCTTGAAATCGATAATATTTAGGTACCTAGAAATGGCCATTAACATTGACACAAGTATGTAAATAAAGTTCGAGCAAGAGTTCAAATGCTTTAAAACATGTCATTTCTAATTTTCTTAATGGCTTGTAATCACTTTCAGATTGCAACCCGAACTGAAATGTCGAAGGAGAATGTGAATCTCGCACGTTTATCCTTAATAATGAGAAATTTACAAATTCTCAGACTTGAGCTGACGCAAATACAACACGTTAAGTTTGGGTAGAGGCTCTGAGTATAACTTTGGGTAGAGGATCCTAGTACAACTTTGGGTAGAGGCTCCCAGTATGTCTCTGGGTATAGGCTCTCAGTATGTCTTTAGGTAGAGGCACATAATACAATTTGAGATTAATTATGTGACTCTTGATTTTGTGATTTCATTTAATGCTTGCATATGCGTATGATACTCACTATTGTCCTACTCGTACTTTATACACAACAAATGTGTTTATTACTTAACCCTACGAGCTCACCAACTTTATGTTGATATTTTCGAGTATCTATTTTCAAGTAATCATAATAGCATAGCTTAAGGAGTTTTGAGCATCATGTAAGGCTTAAAAGGACCTTATGCGACAGTCATGGAACATTCTGATTTGTTTGACAATGGATATTGCATCTTATCTATTTATGTTTGATTGTTGGTATTTACCCGGATTATGGGTTTTCTTTTATGACTTTGTGACTATGTTTGTCGTGGTATTGACTATCCACGATACAAGTCTTCACTTGTGTCATGAGTCGTCATGACATGTTTGTGTTAGATTTTCCATTTATTAAATTCTCTATATTTTTGTGCTAATGTCTTATGATAGTCCTCTCCCCAATCTTGCGTTTTCACCTAGGCGGGGTGTGACACCCACTAGCTTTTAGGTGTACTCATGAGCTATTTTAGTTGTAACTAAAAACCAAATCAAAACAAGTGAATGATTTAATAGTTAGACTTAAGATTCAGCTCCTAGATGTGTGCTTTGATCCATACTTTGATTACTTCATTTTGTATACTTTGTAAAGATTGTATCTTTGATTCGTAAACCTCTTTTGATTACACACCACCCTCACAAAGGTAGTCATACAACAAAGAGTTTGGAAATCCAATTTTCATATTTCATACTTATGACAATTAATCATCTTTATTTATTTAATGCTCCTAAATGAAAAGTTTTAATCATAGTCAATTGCTTGAGTATGAGTAAAGACTCATGTCATTAGATGTGCAATAAATGTGTATATAATATTTTCCTTATGAGTCTACCTTTAAAAAAAACTCATTCTAACCTCATAGTTTAACCGATTGGTGAAAGATCATTCAAGTTTAAAAAATGATTATCTTTTATGGACAACATCTAGACATTCATAGTTTTGATTCATTCATCAGATTCAAGATCTAACAATGCATCTCTATGGTTAATAGGTTCACCATGATCCTTTAACTTATATTTATCAGCATTGATATAAATGTGAGTTATATCATTCTAAGGTTTAATATTTTAAAATTCATCCTTAGTATGACATTCGCTTGTATGTTTAGAAGGTTGTGTATTTTGTTATTGTATCTCTTCTAGATCTATGGATTCTTCTACTTGCTTCTTGTAAGAAGAGACTATTCTCTAAATACTTAGCATTTTAAGCATATAAAATACATGACAGTTCTCGACTCTTGTTTGTTAATAACACTCTTCTAAAAATGTTAACAAGTTCAAGACTTCAATAAAGACTTAATGGGATTCATCCCATCTCATTACTAGAATGACGTCTTAATTACCTTCTAGGTTTGAGTCATATTGAGTATATACACAACATACTTAGTTTTCTAACCTTGATAGCTTTAGGAGGTGAATCAGTTAAAGTAATAAAGAATCAAATAATATCAATAGAGTTTGATTCCCCTTGTTGGACATACCATAAAATTGTGGTATTCCAATAGGATGCATATTGTAAGACAATCCCACAATTCATTAGATGAATTTATAATTTTTAGCTTTACCTATTTGCCAACTAAGTCAAACCAAATTGCATCAATAGTATTTCTAATTCGATTGCATGTTTTATATTATAAGTCTTTGATCAAGTCAGCGACTATATGTGTATGTCTTAACAAGAAGACATAAACATTCAATTCTTACTATTCGTTATAAGTCTTTGATCAAATCAATGACTTCATGTATATGTCTTAACAAGAAGACATAACAAGTTAACGTTTTACTTTATGTTATAATTTTTTAAACAATTAAAGGACTTAAGGTACATGTCTTAACAAGAAGTCATAATAATATTAAACTAAAGTAAATATGGGCGCCGACTATTGGCCTCAATAGTAATTTCAAGTTAATTACATACTTCATGTTTATGACTTTACAAGAAAACATAATCATGTAGCTTACTATTATATCTTGACACATGGGCAACATACATTTTACGTGTTGAAGTCCTAGTAGAATATTGGTTTTATTACTTTGTTGTCAATAAAAACCATTATTCATATTGTTCTGAGTTGTACCTTGTATACAATTAAGATTTCTCCCACTTGTGAGGAGCATAATATTGTGCATAAATAACACGACGTTCGTTTGTATGTATGGAAAATATGGAAGTGTCATAGATAGAATATGAATTAAGTCAAGCTCAAATCATACCAATATAGCTTGTGTAAATAGAACTTTTTCAATTAATAAGGAATCTTGCATAACTCTGTTAGACCTAGTTTTATGTGAAGTAATGGTCATTAAGACTCCCAAACCTTGTATTAGTCTAGTAAAGTTCCCGGGAATTCTATATGCTAATTGGGCCTAGTTACGGGCTTTAGGCCCATTAGATATCAAGCCCAACCTTGGAAGCCCACTTAAATCTAAGGCTGGCCCAAGTACATTACTATATAAAGCCCTCTCCTCATGTGGAGAGGGTGTTGCTCATTTTTACTTTCATTAATGTGTAGCCAATTTTCTTTGTTATTTTCTTTCGCTAAAACTTCTCTCTCTCTCTAGAACTCCTAGTAAATTCATGTGTTCTTGTGTGTGATTTGATAAGCCAACATGTGGTATCAAGAGCTCATGGTTAGCTAGTGTTTGTGGTTTGTTTTTTCTTGCTTATTTCTTAAGTAACTTCGTCCTTGTTTTTTCTCTTTAAGCTCACGGCTTATTTTAGCTTGTGGATAAAGGTTTAAGTCTTGTACTCTCTTGATTAATCTAGCTCATTGCGTATTTGGTTCAAGAATTTCGTGGCTTATTCTCCTTGGTAAAACTTATTTGAAACTTTTATATTCGTGGCTTATTTTTCTAGGTTAGAGTTGTGGTTGTTGGTTTGTTTCAAAAATACTTTATACTTTCCTTGTTCAAACATGTCATAGCTTCTTCTATTAAGTTGCCACAGCTTATTCGGCTTAGTTCTTAGCTTATTCGAATATTTTCAAGCTTATCTTTAGCCTTAGTCCTCTTTGTAGCGGTTTGGTTAAAGGTGGGACAAGGGTGTACTTGTTTTTTTGTTTGTTAGTCAAGTTCTAGCATAAGAACAATATTGTACATATTGTGGTCCCGACTTCGAAAGTGACACTTTGGTCGTAGCGGTTTGTTCTAGTTGTGGCAGTTTGACAGTTTTTCTATATCGGTTTGGTTCTTTTGTGTGGCTGTTTGCTAACTTCTATTAGCTAGCGGTTTGCTACTACATGTGGCGGTTTAGGATAGGTGAAAGCAGCGGTTTAACATTTCATGGTCCTACATAAACTAAACTCAGCCAATTTTAAAATTTGGTGGCGGTTTGTGAAAAGCAGTGGCGGTTTGGTGAATTTTTGCTAGCCAGCGGTTTACCAAATTACTCAGGAAGCGGTTTGCTAGATTTTCTCAAATAGCAGTTTACCATTTTATACTAGGCAGCGGTTTAATGTCATAACGGTTTGCCAAGATTTCTAAGCCAGTAGTTTGTCAATTTTGTTAGCGGTTTGTTAAACTCTTTCTGGTAGCGGTTTGAGTCAAATTTAAGCCAGCGGTTTGATATCTTTCTAGGCAGCGGTTTGCTTAGTATTGGTGGCGGTTTGATCATTAGTTTGCCAGCGGTTTGTCTTATTTAAGGTAGCGGTTCGCTAATCCAGGTAGAGGTTTGCCACATTCTTGGCAGTGGTTTGACAAACACTCAGACTTAATTAATACCTTTAACAAACCTCCGTGACAATTCAAACTTGGACCTTTAATCATCTTGGACTATTACTTGGACTTTACAAACACTTAACTCATCAACAACAAACTCTAACATCAAACAATCATCAATTCATGGTTTCTTCTTGACTTTGTAAAATCCCATAAAAGTTTATTCTTTTCCAGTTTCAGTCATAGATTTGTAAAATCCCGTGCCACCCCAAGGAATTAATCACTTTAACTCTAATCAAGCAAATCATAATCACTAAAATGATCCTATCTTATCATTTTACATCGCTTTTGCAATGTCGACTTAACAAGACATTTATGTAGCCGGTTCCGAAAACCGTCCTCCTATGCTTAACAAAGAGAACTATGTTCTATGATCGTCTTGTCTTCTTTGTTATGCTAAGAGCAGACCAATTAGAAAGTTAATCTACAATTCCATTATAAATGGTCCATATGTCAGATGAATGATTCCTGAACCAGGTGATGCAGCCCTTGTAGTTCTTGTTCCTGAAACGTTTCATGAACAAACTGACGATGAACTCACGGAAGCAGAAATTAAATAGATGAAGGCTGATGATCAAGTAATTTTGACCATTCTTCTCGGTCTTCCCAAAGACATCTATGTTGCTGTTGATAATTGTGAAACTACTCAGGAAATCTGGCTACGCGTTCATCAAATGATGAAAGGCTTTGACATTAGAATTCAAGATAAGAAGGCTAAGTTGTTTAATGAATGGGAAAGGTTTACTTCAACTGATGGGGAATCGATTGAGTCTTACTATCATCGTTTCTCAAAGTTGATGAATTATTTCAAGAGAAACAAACATTTTCCAGAAAAGATTGCCAGCAATCTTATGTTTCTAAACAACTTACAACCTGAATGGAGTTGACATGTTACCAATGTTCATCAAACAAAGGGCTTGCATACAGCAGATTACACTCAGTTGTATGATTTCCTGAAATACAATCAAAAGGAGGTAGATGATCTAAGAGCTGAACGACTTACAAAAACACATGATCCTTTAGCACTCATGGTAAATTCCAACAATCCTTACAACTATCCAGTGTTTCACCTAGATCAACCATCACCAAGTACCT
>BQNB010050568.1:0-41449 GCA_026074375.1 Tanacetum coccineum
TCGACAATTACCAAGACCTTTTATAATATCTTCTATGTGCTCAATGTGCTCAAGAGGGAGCTCATCTAGGTGATTCAAAATAGTCTCGATTTGTTCCTCATGACGTTCTAAACTCGTCTTACGAGAACTTTCTCCAATCTTAAATACCTGAGGTGGGGTAGAGAAATCATAGGAGGATGATAGGAAATGGGCTTGTTTCTGTGGTGGTAAAATCTCTTCAGGAAGAAAGAAATCTCAAGGATCAAACATTGGTGATAGTGGTAACACTAGAGATGGAGGCAAAATAGTTAGTGGAGCAATAGGAGCTTGTGGTAGTGGAATAGGTGATTCATTACTAGTAGCATTAAATGATTACATGACCTTCATATATGGATCATCGTGGAAAGGTAAGATGGCTAGTGAGGCCAAAGGATACTTAGATATATCATCTGAAGGATCAGGAGAGGTGTTTCCCGGTGAAGCTAGGAAATTGTCCGGTGAAGCCGGAGTATAGTCAAGAGAGTGTGTAGAGGAAAAAGCATCATCAATAACAGAATCAGATGGGATGATAATAGGGTGGGTGGATGTAGACATAACTGTGTAACAACCCAGTGGAAAAATAACATAAGTTATTTATATATAATTAATAGTTATGTATCATTTGCTACGCAAATCTCTTTACATACTATTCAGGAAATGTAGTGGCATGGAGGACTTTCTTGGATGGAAAAAGTAGTTATAGTTTAGGTTTTAACCTTGTTCTCTATAACCGAGGCTCTTGATACCAATCTGTAACACCCCCTTATTTGACATATAGCAGCGGAAGCTAAATTGGGGTATTACTTCATGAATCAACAGTCATAATCATAGAAAACGACTCAAAAGAGACGTTTTGGAAAATTTAGTTATCATTCAATATTATTTTAGAGTTTTACAAAAGGAGGTCCCAAAATACATATGAAAACATAGAGTTTGAATGATAACAAGTTTGGACGTCCTCAAGTCCAATGCCACTCCGTGCCATAGGTTGCTCAATTACCTGAGATAAACATGCTAAAAAGGTCAACACAAAGGTTGAGTGAAATTCACAGGTTTGAAATGTAATAGTTGAATACAAGTCAATGTAATAGTAATAATTGCAACGAATACAATTATCATGGTAAACAATATTATATTATTGCACTAAGCTCATGACACCGAAGCCTTAAGTAAATGATATTCATAAGTTATTGCCCTAAGCGAGTGCTTTGCCAAACACCCGGAGTTCCTCAAATAAAATGCGTCCGCTAGCCATGTATGTACCAGAACCTGGACGGGGAAGTTCAATCCCAATAGATCTATTGACGGCATTCGCGCTTACTTCGCAAAGTAATTAACAGTTCATGATAGTAGGGCCTTTTGGCAAATGGAGGTACTTAGGCAATAATATATCAGGATAGCATATAGTTGGAAAATACTTGTATTCATGTTTATAGCATGTATCTCCACCGGAGTTTAGAAAACATGTAAAGGTGGGACTATGAACTCACCTTAATAAGGTAGTTGATTGATGTGAAAAGTAATTCAAGTGGAAGTAAATAGCTTCATCATGCAACCTGGGGTAATATGTCAAGTCTTAGTTTGATTGTTTATAATTCAAACTTTATTTCATAAAGTTTAACGTAATTATTTATTTGGTTTATTAACTTGTGAAAACATCGTATCACTATTTGGGCTATCATAATCCAACGGTCATGTAGTAAACATTTAAGGAGCTAGGACACTATAAATCATAAATCCAGTAACTCGTTAAAACGTCTACCCAAATGAAAGCCTCTCACATGAAATTCCCTAGTAACGTGATACGTTATAATTTAAATGATAAGATTTTATCTCTTTAACTTTTTTTTTCCAAAAGCTAGTGGATGATAAATTATGTTTAATATTTAACATAATTGATTTATATGTTTCGATCGATGAATGAAATGATTGAGTCGGGTTTTAATAAAATCAAGTCTTTTAGCGTTTAAATATATCTTTATTAAATATAAAAATATTACATTTTATACCTTTGAGAATATAAAAATGGCAATATATACCCTTGGCATGTATATATTTTACAAATTTATCCCTTTACTTTATATTTAAAACATTTAAACATTTTAAACCCTTAACTTTGGAATATGACAAAACAGGCCCCTGTGATTTTAACTTTGGAGTAATGATACTTTTGGCCCGAAAGTTTATAAGTTTCTAAAATTACAATTTGTTGATAAAATATAATGCCTAAAAACATTACTAGTATTTTTCACATCTTTACGTTTTGATAATCACAATATATAAAAACTTTTGATAGCTTGCAAAAACTTATTAGTTAGTTTGAGATTCAAGGTGAGGTTATTGCATAAGAGGACATGAATTTAAAACTATTGAGAAGTCTTCCATCTGAATGGAAGACTCATGCTTTGATCTGGAGGAACAAAAAGGAAATAGAGACCATCAGTTTAGATGATTTGTACAACAACTTGAAGATATATGAACCTGAACTTACAGGATCATCATGTACAAGCGAAAATCCACAAAATGTGGCTTTTGTGTCCTCCAATAGCACTAACAGCAATAGAAACACAAATAAAGCAGATAATACTGCTTATGGAGTTAGTGCTGCTTATACTCAAAGTAATCCTGTTAACTCTACATCTGTAGATAACCTTAGTGATGTTGTGATCTGTGCTTTCCTAGCAAGTCAGCCCAATTCTCCTCAACTTGCAAGAGAGGATCTTGAACAAATTGATCCTGATGACCTAGAAGAAATGGATTTACACTGGGAGATTACCATGCTAACAATCAGAGCTAAAAGGTTCATCAAGAGAACATGCAAGATGCTGGATATAAATGGTCAAAGAATTAGATTTGACAGGTTAAAAGTGGAGTGCTATAATTATCATAAAAATGGTCACTTTGCAAGAGAATGTAGAGCTTCAAGGAATCAGGAGAACAGAGGAAGAGAGAATGGTAAAAGAACTGTCACAGAAGAAACTCCCACTGAAAATGCCTTGATTGCTTAAGATGAAATAAGAGGATATGATTGGAGCTACCAAGCTAAAGAAGAGCATCCTACAAACTTTGCATTGATGGCATATACATCTTCAGGAAGTTCTTCCAATTCAGATTCTGAGGTAGATTCTTGTTCAAAAACATGTGTAAAAGCTTATGCTACTCTCAAAGAACAATATGAAAGTTTGAATTCTGATTACAATAAGTCTCAATTTAATTTAGTATCTTATAAAGCAGATTTAGAGTTAGTAGAAGCTAGACTAACTAACTATAAAAAAATGACGATGTGTTTGAAGAGAGCATTATTGTTTTAAAACTTGAAGTTAGACTAAGAGATAATGCCTTAGTTGAATACAAAAAAAATTGGAAAAAGCAGAAAAAGAGAGAGATGAGTTAAAACTAACATTAGAGAAGTTTTGAAATTTATCTAAATCTTTGAATAATTTGCTGGAAAGTCAAGTTAGTGACAAGTTTAAAACTGGACTAGGATATAATGCAGCTTCTTCTACTGTAGCTTCTCCTGCAGTAGAAAGTTTTGTGAATTCATCTAAGATGTTAAAAAATTAGGAGTATAATAAGTCCAAATCTGATAAGGGATATCATGCAGTTCCCCCACCTTATATAGGGAATTACATTCCCTCCAAACCTGATCTAATGTTTATGGATGAAATAGTTGAAAGTGAGAATGTGGATGTCATTATTGTTATTACACCTAGTGATGTTAAGAAAGTTGAGACAAATTATGAGTCTGCTAATATAAAAAATAAGGGTGATGCAGTAGAACCTAAAACTATTAGGAAGAACAAATTTAGATCTCTAATTATTAAGGATTGGAATTCTGATGATGATAGTGAGGTAGAGTTTATACCTAATGTTAAAACTGTTAGACCTAGCATTGAAAAAATAAAATTTGTTATGTCTGCTAGGGAAACTGTAGAGAAGGTAGAAACACCTAAACAATACAAAAACTATCCTAGAGGGAACCAAATAAACTAGAACAATCTTATGTCCCAAAGACTACAAAGTGACTTTAAAATGATAAATAAAGCTTGTTTTGTTTGTGGTAGTTTTTGAGCATCTTCATATGTGTGAGATAAAAAAAAAAGGTTTAAAACCAGCATGGAGAAAACACAGTTGGGTGAAATCAAATTACCTTGCCTAATATAAAGAATCACCCACACCCAAATAAAGAGTTGTTCTAACAGCAGTATTAACCAGGTTTGGCAAAATTAATACTGCTGGTGCTCAGTGTTATACTACTGTTAGAACATTAATACTGCTGCTCCCAACCAACATGTGAATCACCCTAGACCATATCAAATTGATTTAAAAATGGATATTCATAAGTCACAAAGCCATTTGACAAGTATTCAGCAAACAAAAATAGTATTTTCAATAAAAAGGTTAATACTGTCAGGGTAAAAGATACTACTGCTAGGGATAGAGCAGTAGTAAGTGAAAACAAGGGAAAAAGGGCTAATGTTGTAAAGGCCTCAGCATGCTGGGTTTAGAAAGCCAAAAACAGTAGTGCATCAAATACTTTTAAGAAACATTCTTACATTGATGCACGAGGCAGATCCAAGTCTATAATGGCTTAGATCCCCAAAAGAGCCTAATTCTCTTATTTTATATGCAGGGCAACCCACAGCAGAAGGAGTACAGGGAAAAAGGAATATTTGACAGTGGTTGTTCTAGGCACATGACAGGAAATAAATGTTATCTTATTGAGTATGAAGATTATGATGGTGGATTTGTTTCCTTTGGAGATGGTAAAGGTAGAATTTCAGGTAAAGGTAAAATCAAATCTAGAACATTGGTTTTTGATGATGTGTATTTTTGTAAGGAGCTTAAGTAATATCCTGTTAGTTGTGTCATAAATTTGAGACAAAAAGAAACAATGTTATTTTTACTGACACTGAATGTCTTAGGCTTATCCTTCTGACTTATAAGCTAGGTGATGAAAGTCAAGTCTTGCTGAGAGTTCCAAGAAAGGATAACATTTACAGTGTTGACCTAAAGATTTTGTTCCCACTAAAGTTTAAAGCCTCTTTGCTAAGGCCACAATTGATGAATCCAATTTATGGCATAGGAGGCTTGGTCACATAAACTTTAAAAACATGAGCAAACTTTGAGGGGAAACCTTGTTAGAGGTTTGCCTTCAAAGATTTTTGAATATGACCATTCTTGTATTGCTTGTCAGAAAGGAAAGAAACACAAAGCCTCCTATAAGGCCAAACTTGTGAACTCTATTAGCAAACCCTTACATATGCTTCATATGGACCTATTTGGTCCTACAAATGTTAAGAGTTTAATGAAAAAGTCTTATTGCCTAGTTGTCACTGATGACTTTAGTAGATTTTCATGGGTATTCTTTTTAGCCACTAAGGATGAAACTAGTGGGATCTTAAAGACCTTCATAACAGAAATAGAAAATCACTAATCCACAAAGTAAAATGATCATAATTGATAATGGTTGAGTTCAAAAAAATAGTGTAATGAATCAGTTATGTGAAATGAAGGGTATTAAAAGGGAATTCAGTGTTGCTAGGACTCCTCAGCAAAATAGTGGTTGACTCTAAGTTTCCAACCACCTTTTGGGCTGAAGCAGTTAATACTGCTTGCTATGTGCTAAATAAGGTCTTAGTCATTAAGCCTAATTCCAAGACACCTTATGAACTTATTCATGGAAGAACACCATTGATAGACTTCATGAAACCTTTTGGGTGTCCTATTACCATCTTAAATATCAGGGATCATCTAGGCAAGTTTGATGGAAAAGCTGATGAGAGATTTTTTGTTGGGTACTCTGTAGTTAGCAAGGCTATATGAGAGTATTTAACAAGAGGACCAGGATAGTTGAAGAGACCTTAAACATTAGATTTATTGAAAATGCACCTAATGTGACAGGAAATGGACCAGACTGGCTTTTTGATGTTGATTCTTTGTCAAAATCTATGAACTATGTGCCAGTTGTTCCAGGAAATCAAACTAATGGTATTGCAGGAACTAGAGATAATATTGTGTTAATACAAATAATGCCTAAAAATGTTATTTATATTTTTTGACCTCTCAATGTTTTGATAATAACAAAATGTGAAAACATTTATGATAAAATTAAACGTTTATAAATTACTAATCATAAAATTCTATTTCTAGGATTAATCACTTAAGGTATGGATAAACAAATCAATAAACATGATTAGTGATCAAGAAAATAATTTTTCTTAAACCTTATTCTTCTACAAAAATGTTTTTATAAAAATATAAAAACAAATTATTTATTCATTAAAAGAAATGTTTTATTAAAAACATAAAATTTGAATTTTAAATTTTCCCCCCAAAATGGAAGGTTCTACAACAGATATAACCTTCACCACAAAAGGACAAAAATGGAGCGGAGTCTAGCGGCGACCTCCTTATAGGCTCGGCGGCCCCCTTATATATAAGGGACCCTCGGGACCACCGCCAGCAACGGCTATTTTTTGTCCCCTATAAATATTGGGTCACCCTATTTGAAATACAGAACCTCTTGCCAAGAAATTTCTCAGATCTATATTTCTCTCTTCTCTCTTTCTTTCTAAAATACACACCTTGATCACTAACATTCCTTGATCTAGTCTTCAAGTGATTAATTCTTTCTTCCTCCCTTCTTCATCTTCTAATCAAGTGCAAGAGAAGAACAATCGTATTCTTCTACATACGTATTGTTATCAAGTGATCTCTCTCTTCCTCCTCAAGATCACAAACATTACATACATGTTGTTTTTGTGTTATTGTGTAAAATTGGACTGTGTATAAGATCCAAGTGTGTACATTGAAATTTGGAGTGATTTAGATTGTTTTTCATCCAAGGTGTGATATCTTGTGAGTGTGTGAAGACTTAGTGATGTCTTAGATTGGTTCTAGCTAAGATTAGGACTCGACATCTAGCTTAGTGTCGGAAAAGAAAGTAAGCGACGTGTAAACGGTTTTCTCCGCCTAAAGGGAGCTTGTTGGCATAGTGAAATCTCTAGTGAAGTACTTGGGGAGTAGAGTAGGAACGAAGAGATGCTTCGTTGCCGAACCACTAAAAATCTCGGTAACTTGGTTTGATCGTTTCTTTCTTTATCTCTTTACATTGTCATTACTTACTTAGCTTGATAGTTTTGTTGTGATTTATATTGTTGGTTGATTGACATACAACTCGAATCAATCAATTTTCTAAGTAAAGATTTTAAAAACGCTAATTAAACGGTAAAACTATTCACCCCCCCTCTTCTAGTTTTCTACAATTGGTATCAGAGCAAGGTCACTTAAGATTTTTAAAATATATTATATTTTAAAGCTCGGATCGATCTATGGATTATGACAAATATCTAGAAGGGCAATCTATGCAAAGACCACCACTTTTTGAAAGCGATAGTTTTATTTATTGGAAAAATAGATTCGAGACATATGTTAAATCAAAAGATCTAGATCTTTGGCATGTTATTACCAATGGTGATTTTCAACCTATTATTCAAAATCCGAAAACCAAACTTGATGAGGTTGTCCCTTTTGAAAAACAATCGGATGATCTTAAAAGAAGGCTTGCGAAAAATAATGAAGCCAAAATGGTTATTTACAATGCTTTGCCTAGAAAAGAATATGAACGAATTTTCATGTGTAATATGGCAAAAGAAATTTGGAAAACTTTGTTAATCACCCACCAAGGTAATAGCTAAGTCAAAAATAACAAGATCAACCTTTTGGTTCAATAATATGAACAATTCGTCATTTCCGAAGACGAATATATAGATAGTGCATTTGCTAGATTTAATACTATTATTACTAGTCTTAAAGCTCTTGATGAAGGTTATTCTAGTAAGAACTACGTAAGGAAGTTTCTTAGGGCTCTACATCCTAAATGGAGAGCAAAGGTCACGGCGATTGAGGAATCAAAAGACTTGACATCACTATCTCTTGATGAGCTCATTGGAAACCTCAAAGTCCATGAGATGATTATCAAGAAAGACTCCGAAATAGTCAAAGCAAAAGTTGAAAGAAAATCTCTTGCGTTAAAGGCTAAGAAAGAATCTAGTGATGATGAGTGTTCAACTTCCGGTAGTGAAGACGAAGAGTATGCCATGGCGGTAAGAGACTTCAAGAAGTTCTTTAAGAGAAGAGATAGATTCGTGAGACAACCTCGGAATGACAAAAAGACGTTCCAAAGAAGCCGTGATGACAAGAATGGTAAAAGTGATAGAAAAACTTTAAGATCGAACCGAATCATCTTATTAGAAAAGTCCAAAAACCACCAAAGACAAGAACCAAAGAGCAATATTTGAGGTTCTTAGAGTATATGCGGTGAAGATATGATGAGAAGGTCAAAGACAACATTCTTGTACTCATGCAACAAGTGAGGTATGTTCTTGAATCATCTTTACTTAGGATGGAAACTCATCAATTGATGATATAGCTTTAGACAACGAATATGACAAGTTATGCAAAATGAGTCTAAAGATAATCACTAAAAACAAAAGGTTAAAAGCTATTAGAAATAGTCTAGAAAATGAGCTTAGAGAACTAAAAGATAAATTATCCACACTCGAGAAAAACAAGGGAGTTGATCTCGAATGTGCAATGTGTCATGTACTTAAAATTAAGAATGAAAAACTCAAAGATGAATCCACTAGATTAAATAAATTTGAAAAGAGTACACATTGCTTGAATGAAATGCTAAGTAATCAAAAACCCTTCGGTGATAAATTGGTTTAATTCATTCGAAGCATCATCTAGTGGAACAAAGGAAATAAAATTTGTAAAAGCTCAGAAAAAGGCGTCTTCTGATGGAGGTCCCATAAATAGGGACGGCCCCATAAACATGGGCGGCCCCCTTAATGTTCAGGCGGCCCCTAAAATAAATAAGGGACCGCCACCAGAAACGCCCATATCTGAGAAAAGTGTTTCTTTTCAAAAATCCATTTTGGGTCCTAGACCAAAGCACATAATTGTAAACAAAGTCAAAGTTCCTGTGGCTAGTGACAATGAAGTCAAACAATTTTATAAACCATTGACAAAACCCGGAGTTGGATTTTCAAAACAAAATTTTAGATCAAAAACTCCACCTCCTAAAAGAGTCAATAATAATTATTCTCGTCCTAAAACACCGCAACCAAGAAGACATGTTGGTCGACAAAACCAACCTCATGGCTTTCTCGTAACTTGGAACAACTTTCCACGGCAAAGTTACATGCCATGGGAAATGTGTCTTCCATTCTCACATCCCAACCAATTGCATCAAATGCAAGGGATGTTTGGCACTAACAACTTTGGACCCATGAGATATTGGGGACCAAATGTTTGAGTTATTGTCTTATATAAATAGATATGCCTTGGAGTCGACTTGGAGCCCGATGAATGGATCAAGGATAGCGGATGCTCTAAACATATGACGGGAAACCAAAAACTCTTCTCCACTTACAAGGCATACAATGGAGGTAATGTCATTTTCGGTAGCAATCTTCGTGGTAACATCATAGGCAAAGGTACGATTTCTAATGACTCTCTCAAAATAGATAATGTAGAACATGTTGATAACTTAGGATTTAACTTGCTTAGTATAGGACAAATATGTGATAATAAGTGTAAAGTAACTTTCTCTGAACATGATAGTGAAATCACTAAGAATGGTAAAGTCATAGGTAAAGGTATTAGGAAGAAAGGCTTATATGTGATGAAATTAGGAAATAAGCCAAAGGATCAAATTTGTCTAGCAATGATTGATGAAAATTCCACTTTGTGGCATAGGAGATTAGGTCACGCAAATATGCGTCTCATTCAATCGTTGGCTTCTAAGGAATTAGTTAGAAACTTACCTAAGCTTAAGTTTGATCAACACTTTTGTGATGCTTGTAAAATTGGAAAGCAAGCTCACGCTAGTCATAGTAGATGACTACTCTACGTATACTTGGACTAGATTCCTTAAGAATAAAACCAAAGCTTTTGACCAATTCAAAATATTTAGTAAGAAAATCCAAAATCAATTAGGATGTACAATAGTGTCATTAAGAACCGACCACGGTAGAGAATTTGATAATGAAGTGCAATTGGATAGTTTTAGTAATGCCAAATGTATTACACACAACTTCCTCGGCTCCACTCACTCCTCAATCAAAGCTTGTTGAAAGAAAAATAGACACTTTCAAGAAATGATTAAGAACTATGTTGAACGAACAATCGTTACCACCAAAGTTTTGATGTTAATGCAGTAGATACTTCTACAAATATTCTTAACCAATCCTAATTAGAGCCATCCCTAGGAAAAACACCTTAAGAAAACATGAGAGGTAGAACCTACTCTTGCTATTTAAGAGTGTTTGGAAGCAGTGCTTCATATAAACACTAAGACTACCTTACCAAGTTTGACCTAAAGTCATACTAAGATGTATTTTTAGGATACTCCCAAAATAGTAAATCCTACATTATCCTTAATAAACACACTAAGAAAATCAAAGAATCACTCAACGTGACATTCAATGAAACTCCTCCACCCTCTAAGACATCACCCTTGGTGGATGATGACTTAGAGAATAAGAAGCTATTAGAAATCGAAAAGAAAAACCTAAAAATGATGTTGGAGGATGAAACTTTAGAGATTGACGAAATAGTCAATATTAAGGTATCTAGGAACCATCCCTTAGAAAATGTCATAGGAAACCTTAACCAAAGAACCCTTAGATCACAAGCCCAAAACAAAAGAAACTTTTATTACTTCATTTCTACCATAGAACCTAAGAATGTAAATAAAGCCTTAGGAGAGGAAAGTTGGATAGTCGCCATGCAAGAAGAATTAAATCAATTCATTGCTAATGAAGTTTAGGAGTTAGTTCCACAACCTAAGAATATGACAATCATAGGAACTAAGTGGGTGTTTAGAAATAAGTTTAAGACAGAACGGAGGTGTTTTCTCGAAACAAGGCTTGATTAGTTACACAAGGCTACAACCAATAAAGGGCATCGATTAAGATGAAACTTATGCCCTGGTTGCTAGACTGAGTCTATTAGAATATTATTAGCTTTATGCATGTGCTTAGATTTAATTATTCCAAATGATTAAAAAGTACATTCCTTGAACGTTATAATAAATGAGGGAGGAAACATGGGCAAACCTTGTGGATTCATTGATTTCAGAAACCGATCATGTTTATAATTAAAGAAAAGCCCTTTAATGGTCTTAAACAAGCACCTAATGCTGGTATGACAGATTAAAAGCTTTTCTTATTAAACAGAATATAAAATGGAATGTAATAACACCTTTTACTAAGAAGAAAAGTTCAAATCTCATCATTGTTCAAATATATGTCGATGACATTATATTCGGTTTGACTTGTCAAGACATGTGTGATGAATTTGCCAAAATCATGCATGACGAGTTCGAGATGAGCATGATGGGTGAACTTAACTTCTTCCTTGGATTACAAATTAAACAAATGGAAGATGGTATATTTTTTAAATCAATCTAATTATAATAACGAAATGCTTAACAAATTTGTCTAGATGAATCTAAACCAATGAAAACCCCCATGTCCCTCCGATTACAAAACTCACAAAAATGAAGATTGTGATCGTTAGATAGTACCAAGTATGAGCATGATAGGTAGTTTTATTAAACTAACGTCAAGTAGCCCAATCAGTTTAGTGTCTGCCTTTGTGCCTGCTTCCAAGAGGCTCCCAAAACCTCTCACCTTGAAGCGGTTAAGCGTATCTTCTGATACATTAAAGGTACTACGCACTTAGGATTATGGTATCCTAAGGGGACCGGCATAGAAACCGTAGTATATGCCGACTCTGATCATGCGAGAGATTATGTGGACCGAAAGAGCACTAGCGGTATTTGTACGTTCGTGGGATGTTGTTTGACATCTTGGTTCTCGAAGAAACAAACCGCTCTTGCTATATCCACTACCGAAGCCGAATACGTAAGCGCCAGAAAGGCATGTCAACAAGCACTATGGATGAAACAAGCTCTCATCGACTACGACGTATGACTCGACGACATTCCCATCATGTGCGACAACAAAGGCGCGATTGACCTTAGCAAAAACCCGGTGCAACACTCTCGTACCAAACACATCGAAATTCGTTACCACTTCCTCTGTGATAATGTCCAAAAAGGACATATATCTATCAAAAAAGTACCGTCCGTCGACAACATTGCCGACATTCTCACTAAACCCCTTAAACGTGAATCGTTTAACTATCTACGTCTTGGTTTAGGAATGATGGAACACATTCCATAAATCATATTAAGAACGCCTCTCTTTCTTCTGTCTCAATTCTAGTCCGTGTTCTATTCCGTGTCGTGACAACTTAAATACTTCATCCGAAGTACTTTAAACGCATTTAAGTTGCGAAATGCAAATTAAATTGTCACTCCTCCTAGTCAATTTTTTGTCAAAAACAAAGTCAAAAATCACTGCCTGAGGGCGGCCCCCTTATATATAAGGGACCGCCAGGAGATATGGGACCGCCATCAGAGAGACGAAAATAAGAACACCTAAAACAAAAAATTTCAAAACACAAAAACAAACACCCCCTTACCTGCAGGTGCGACGAACACAACCCCAAATCCACCAAAACTTCAAAATCAACCATTATAACTTAAATTGAAGATCAAATCAACACCAATAATCATTCCTAACATCTCTAAGATCATCAATTGTAAGTCATTTCAACTATTTCTTTCATTTTGAGTCTAGGGTTCATGATGAACACCAAAAATTGAAATTGGGTATTTTTCATTTTTCCTTCAATTTTGTTCAATTAATACCACTAGGATACAATGTATAACTAACATGCTTCCCGTAGATATAAGATTTGCATACATTGTTAAGGTTTGTCGAAAAATTATTTTTGAACCAAAACCCCAATTTCATTTTGCAAATCACTCACGTTAGGAACACAATAAAATTGTTATTTTTGCATTGTTAATACAACCCAAAAACGTTTTCTAACACATGCATAATGATCTCATCAACAAATTTCGAGATACATAATTCATATTTAGTTTTTAACTTGTTTGGTTGAGCAAAATCAAACTAAGGAGCATTTGGATTAACTCTTAGGATTTTATACTAGGTCGAGTTAACCTTTACTCCACATTTGTTGCATTTAGGAACACACTAGGCACAAACTCAAAGCATCAACAAACGCATAACAAACTAAAATGAAATTCTGTTAAACTTTGACTTAGGTGACAATGCCTCGAAAATCATCTGAAGACTACAAAAATAAAAGAGACTGCATTCCTAAAATCTTACATGAATTTCGTACTCCAATAAAAGAAACATTAATGAACCTTGAGGAACGCTATATTCATGAGGGTCGGGCGATGTGTGATAATTTTATGGATCTTAATTATGTTCGGTCTCTATTCCACTTTGTTGAGTTAAATTGTCTCCTTGAAATAAATGAACAAATCTGTCCTCGTTTTATTCTTGAGTTTTATAGTCAATTTCAACTAACCTATTTTGACGAAGGTCAAATGTTTGTCGAATTCGTGATCCAAAATCAACTTTTCTCTCTCTCTCTTGAAGATTTTGCTCAAATCTTAAATGTGCCTTGCGAAGGTGCATGTGTCTTTCCGATAGATGGAGAGTTGATGAGTTGGTATATGGTATCCCTTTGGATGGTCCATATCAAACCAACCTTCCTCCCGAGTCAATTGTAATGGTCAAGTTCGTCGCATCCATCATGAGGAGGAAATTGATGTTCTTGAATATCAAGTTCTAACTCGTGAAATTGAGCCAACTCTAAAGCCATTAGAAGAAATTATCTGGTAAAATGTCTTTTGTCTAGGGGGTAATCGGGATCATGTTCCCGCATGTCTTTGTTTTATGCTTTATTATATTGTACACTCCGAGAAATTCAATCTTGCCTATTACATGGCAAAACGAATAGAGTGGGTCACTAAGCAAGCTAGGTTGATTCTACCTTATGGTATGTTATTAACCTGTTTGTTTAGATTCATCATGAATGAATACCCTGAATTGTACAACGAGTCCTATGTCTTGCATGATCATGTCATGACTCCTCTTGCCGCTCAACTTGGGCAAAAACTAAGAAGTGACCGTGGTACGAGAAGAGGTTGTCCTTCCACTTCCTCCTCCACCTTCGATCAACCATCCTCATCCCATCACAATGATGAAGATGATGGAAATGACGAAGGGACCTCGCGTGCAATCACTCCTTCTCCCATTCGTTATGTCAACTCCTTAACCAATCAAGTTCCTCAAGTCTTTTAAAACCCACCTAACGTTGAACCTCACCTTTAGCCATTTTACTCCCGCTAAACCGAAATCATCAACCGCCAAGTGCAATTACGAGATGAGCAATGTGGTGGAGTAAGGTCAATTGGAAAGAGTCTCCGAAAGTTGTAGAGAAACTTGAAGAAGTGAGATATAAGGGAATTGCTTTAAGACATTATTATATATATTACTTGCTAAATTGCTATGCTTAGACAACTTGAACTTATGCTACTTGGTAGATTTCTTAGCACGGGCAATGTTGCTTGCCTTGGATGATCGTTTAATTTTATCATCCTAAATCTTTGTTTGAAATATTTCTTGATACACTTTAGTCATCTTTAAGACATTATGCATGCTTATGACTATGTTATTTGCCTGTACTCTTGTGAAATAACATGCTTTCTTGAATCGAATTTGGGATGTTTAGTTCTACATGCTATCTTGTTATGCTTAAAAGGATTCATGATGAAATAGACTTGACTGTAAAAATAGAAAAATGGATTATAGAAAAATAAGGAAAACTGGAAAAATTTCTTGTCTCCAGAAAATAGCCCCCTTAAATACTGGGCGACCCCCTTATATATAAGGGACCGCCGTGTAATTAAGGGACCGCCACCAGAGGTCACGGATTTCTACTGTGACTCTCTAAATTTTTGTGCAGTTGACCACTATCCCATCTAGGCTTAGCTGATTTCTCCTTTTTGATAAACATATTTTGGAAACCTAATCTCTTACTACGTCAATCTACTCTTCTACTTATAAAATTAGAACCATCTTCATCATCTCATCCATCTTTCTCACACCACACTCTATCTGAATTCCACAAATGCTTCTTCTTCAAACCCTTCCAAGAAAATCAAACTAACCATAATCCCTCCTAGACAACTATTTATCAACATCTCTAGTGATAAAGAAATCACCACTACACATTCTCCTACCACCACTTCTTCATCTCTAACTCCTCCAAATGCACCATCTAAAACTACATCCACAAATCAAAGCTCCTCAAGCCAAGATAATACATCTTCTTCTTTTCAATCAAAACTTCAAATTTAACCTCCATCCTCAAATGAACCAATCTCTCCTTAACCTTTGAACCCTTTGCTTGAGAACATATTGGATGTCTCTCCTAGACCTTTAAACCCTCAACCACTTTAAAGCCTTCCTTCTTTGGATACCACTCTATTATTATCACCAATCACACCTCTTGAAAATCTCTTAAGTCCACCTTCACCATCACCACCACCACCTTAACCTCCTATCATGGGGCATCCACTCTACTACAACTATCGTGACTATCATGGATCAACTTGTATTTGTGTTTCCACAACCGTAACCTTTACTTAAACCTTCGAGATGAAATGAACATTATGTTTGCTCATCTCGAGTATCTTCTAACCACGGCCTTCACAACCCATTTTCCACCTCCACCATAGACCTTTTTCAAATGGCTTAATAATGGAAAATCTAAAGACATTTTTGTTTAAAAAAAAGTCATTCTCTATGCATCATGAATCATTTAAGACTTATGTAGTATTATGTCTCCTTATCTTGTATTAGCTCTAGTTTTATTTTGCATGAATGTATTAGTTGGTTGTGTTAATGCATGAGTTTCTTATTGGTGGAATGAAACTCTTCTTTTGTTAATTTACATACAAAGTGTTAACTTGAAAGATATTTGTCATGCTATGTTGGTTTGCACTTGTATTTTTAACCTTGTTTTGTATCAAATAAACTATCGTAAGATCGATCTCTTGGTGCCCCGAACAAGGGGGAGCATACATCAAGGGGGAGTATTTAATCGTCGACTTTTTTCTCTTTACTACGTAGATTTCCAAATGAGGGGAACAATTACTATCTTCTTCATATTCAAGAATAAACGAAATCAGTAGCAAAGGTAATTTACCATACTTCAACGACAATTTTTAGCTATTCCAACGGGTAATGAATGATCTCTCCTAATCTACGCACATTTTGGTAGGTTTAAGAGTCTCGAGATATAATTTGGCATATAACAAATATGGCATAAGTTTATGCTAGCCAAGATATGCTAAGCATTTGCAGAGAATTTTACCTATTGAAATTAACATGGAATAAGAAAACTTCCGGGGTCTCCGAGTTTAGGTGGAACTTTGTTTTAGGATCATGCTGAACTATCATCTGCTTAAGAAAGCGGCAGAGAATGTTCGTTTTTGGTTTTGTTTTGCTTATTAGTTCCTTGATAAATTTTCCATAATTAGGCATTCCGGCCAAGACATCGATAAGAGGTACATTGATTCGGACAGCGCGGATCATGTCAAGAAATTTTCCGTATTGAGCTTCCATTTTCTCTTTCCTAAGACGTTAGGGATACGGCATTTTTGGTTTGTATGGTTTGGGTAACAGAGTCTCTATGACTGATTTTGGATTTTGAGTTTTTGGTTGTGGTGTCGGTTCATCATCTTCATCATCGCTATCGAAGTTGATAGGGGTTTCAGAATCGTTTTGTTGATCATTTGGGTTAACTGGTGGGTTGTAAGTTTTACCACTTCTTGTGAATACAGCATTTACATTCTCATTGCGAGATTGCGGTGGTAGGTAGCTTTGGGAGTTATGTGTTATTGTTTGGTTGAGTGTCACTAGGAAGAGATCTAGAAGAACCGGCGCAGATTGCTGTCAGCAAGTCTGTCGAACTTGGTTTCAAGGTTTTGAATTGAAGCTTGATGATTTTTGGAAACGGTTTCGAGTTGGGTTTTGAGATCCATGAATGTTTCTTTAATGAAAGCGTTGGTCGATTGCTGAGATTTCATGAAATCGTTGAATTGTTTTTGAAGATCGTTTGGTTTATCAACGTATTGGAACGGTAGTTGCTCGATTGTAACTACTATCGTTAGTTTGAACGCCAATTATCCCCTGCGATTCGAGTCCTGTCCCTGCGGAATTATTTTAAAAAAACGATCTTACGAAAATTTTCATGAAAATAGCTTCTTCTTCTCCGGACATAAGTATATTATCTTCACAAGATGGTTGTTTTTTTAGTTATGGAGCCTTTGGAGTTCTTTTATACTGACATCTTTATTTCAGGGTCAAGGCATCCATTCAGGCTATAATTTTGTCAATATTAGAATTACTGTTACCTTCATCGACGAAAGCAACAGTTTTTTTAAGAGATGTTTGGTATTGTTTGATTTTTTAGAAGCCCTAGTCCGAGCTTGAGTAAGACTTTAATCTTCCCAAACGATAACGTGATTTGGTGTTTTATAGAGGAAAATACCACCATCTTGTGTTGCCTGTCAGAAAGGAAAGCAACATAAAGCCTCCTATAAGACCAAACTTGTGAACTCAATCAACAAACCCTTACATATGCTTCATGTGGACTTATTTGGTCCTACAAATGTTAAGAGTTTAATAAAAAAAAGTCTTATTGCCTAGTAGTCACTGATGACTTTAGTAGATTTTCTTGGGTATTCTTTTTGGCCACTAAGGATGAGACTAGTGGGATTCTAAAGACCTTCATAACAGAAATAGAAAATCAACTAGATCATAAATTAAAATTTATCAGGAGTGACAATGAAACTAAGTTTAAGAATAATATAATGATCCAGTTTTGTGAAATGAAGAGGATTAAAAGGGAATTCAGTGTGGCTAGGACTTCTCAGCAGAATGGTGTACCTGAGAGAAAGAATAGAACACTGATAGAGGCTACAAGAACTATGTTAGTAGACTCTAAGTTGCCAACCACCTTTTGGGCTGAAGCAGTTAATACTGCTTGCTATGTGCTAAATAGGGTCTTAGTCATTAAGCCTCATAACAAGACACCTTATGAACTTATTCGTGGAAGACCTCCACTGATAGATTTCATGAAACCTTTTGGGTGTCCTGTTACCATCTTAAATACCAGGGATCATCTAGGCAAGTTTGATGGTAAAGCTGATGAGGGATATTTTGTTGGGTATTCTGTGGTTAGTAAAGCTATGAGAGTATTTAACAAGAGGACCTGGATAGTTGAAGAGACCTTAAACATTAGATTTCTTTAAACATTAGATTTCTTGAAAATACAACTAATGTGAAAGGAAATGGACCAAACTAGCTTTTTGATGTTGATTCTTTGTTAATATCTATGAACTATCCAGTTGTTGCAGGGAACAAAACTAATGGTATTGCAGGAACCAAAGATAACATTGTTGCAAGTCAAGCTCAAAAGGAAAAAGAACCTGAACTTACCTATCTGCACAACTAATCCATTAATCTCTCAAGGTCCTAAGGACAGTAAAGAAGATGCTGGAAGTGGAAGCCTACAGATGTGGATGAAGCGAAGCTTTCAAATCAAGATGGGGAAGGCTTGAACAAGACCTCATAGAAGTGAGTTTTGAAAAGGCTATACTTCAAACATGAAAAGCATAGACTGACATCCTACAACATAATAGTATTATTACTGTGTAGTACTACCTGTTAGAATGCTTGAAAACAATTTAATAATGATGCTCAATCATCACAGTTAATGCATGCTAAAAACCTCTGATGGGAACATCTATTTGAACAATTTTCTCCTTTCAAAAATGCATTTACTCTTCCAGATGTTCCAAATGTGTCTCCAATGGATGATAACACTGGAATTTTTGCTGGTGCATATGATGATGAAGATGTGGGTGGACAGGCTGACCTCAACAACTTAGAGACAACCATGAATGTCAGTTCTATTCCCACAACAAGAATTAACAAAGATCATCCAATTGAACTAATAATTAGAGACTTGCACTCAGCTCCACTAACAAGAAGGATGTCACAACAAAATCTTGAAGAACATTGTTTGGTGAGCTACATTAACAAGCAGAGAAGAACAAATCATAAAGATTATCAGAACTGCTTGTTTGCCTGTTTTCTCTCTCAAAAGGAACCCAAGAAGGTGATTCAAGCTCTGGAAGATCCAAGCTGGATAGAAGCAATGCAAGAGGAGCTTCTACAATTTGAACTTCAGAAGGTTTGGACACTGGTTGATCTACCTAATGGCAAGAGGGCCATTGGAACAAAATGGGTATTCAGAAACAAGAAAGATGAGAGAGGAATTGTTGTTAGAAACAAGGCAAGACTGGTTGCACAAGGTTACACCCAAGAAGAAGGCATTGATTATGATGAGGTTTTTGCTCCTGTTGCTAGGATAGAAGCAATCAGGTTATTTTTGGCCTATGCATCATATATGGGGTTCATTGTGTACCAGATGGATGTGAAGAGTGCCTTCTTATATGGTACTATTGAAGAGGAGGTATATGTTTGCCAACCTCCTGGTTTTGAAGATCCACATTTCCCTGATAAAGTCTATAAGGTAGAAAAAGCTTTGTATGGTCTACATCAAGCTCCTAGAGCCTGGTATGAGACCCTATCTACCTACCTTTTGGAAAATGGATTTAGAAGAGGCACCATTGATAAGACATTGTTCATCAAGAAGGACAAGAGTGACATCCTGTTAGTGCAAGTGTATGTAGATGACATTTAGCTGATGGGTCTTCAAAAGAAAGACTTTTTTGGTCTTGAGTTTGAACAGATGATGCACAAGAGATTCCAGATGAGTTCTATAGGGGAGCTCACCTTCTTCTTAGGTCTGCAAGTACAACAGAAAGAGGATGGAATCTTCATCAGCCAAGACAAGTATGTGGCTGATATTCTGAAAAAGTTTGATTATGTCACTGTAAAGACAGCAAGCACTCCTATGGAACCTAACAAGGCATTGGTCAAGGATGAAGAAGCTGATAATGTGGATGTTCATTTATACAGATCAATGATTGGATCATTGATGTACCTAACAGCTTCTAGGCCAGACATAACTTTTGCTGTTTGTGCTTGTGCAAGGTTCTAAGTTACACCTAAAACCTCACATCTTCATGCTGTGAAGAGGATCTTTAGATACTTGAAAGGTCAACCTAAATTGGGCCTTTGGTATCCTAGAGATTCACCATTTGACTTGGAAGCCTTTTCAGATAGTGACTATGCTGGTGCTAGTCTTGACAGGAAATCCACAACAGGAGGTTGTCAATTTCTTGGCAAGAGATTAATTTCATGGCAATGTAAAAAGCAAACAATAGTTGCAAACTCCACTACTGAAGCAGAATATGTTGCTGCTGCAAATTGCTGTGGACAGGTGTTGTGGATCCAAAATCAAATGCTTGATTATGGGTTCAATTTCATGAACACCAAGATTTACATTGATAATGAAAGCACCATTTGCATTGTGAAGAATCCAAAGTTTCATGCTAAAACCAAGCACATTGAGATAAGGCATCATTTCATCAGAGATTCTTATGAGAAGAGGCTCATTCAAGTAATCAAGGTACATTCAGATCAGAATGTTGCAAATCTTCTCACAAAGGCATTTGATGTTAGCAGGTTTAACTTTCTAATTGCTAGCATTGGATTACTTGGCAAAGGCATTTGATGTTAGCATGTTTAATCTTTAAGGATGTGTTTGTTTAAAATGGATTTAGAAGTAAAAAAAACTGGTAGTTGTAAGATTAATGCTGCTAGGCAAGTTTTTGTACTACTCGGAAAAATGTTAAAACTGCTAAGTATAATTAGTACTGCTAGTTATACTTGAAACTACTAGTTAAAACTGTTAGTCATACTTTGGATTGTATATTCTTGGTTTTGGACTAAAATCTACTTTTTTTTTTTTTTGCAGGCTAAGCATATTGGCACTTGGTATTGGCTGTTAAACCTCTCTGAAGTATTATTTTGAGGGGTGGCTATTTATGTCAATCTTTATTTGCAATCATGGAATGGGTTGGAACAGGACATGTAACATCAAAAAGACGGGTCGGTCATTGATACCTCAGTCTGTGTGGTCCCTCATATAAAGGGTTGGTGTGAGGCTTGTCCAATAATGGAGTTGGGTGACAGAATGGAAAGGGCTGCCACTACTGCTTCTAGCTTTAAAGCAGAGCAGGACAGTGGTAACATCAATAGGACCCAATCCATGGCAACACTTAATAAGCCAAGTCCTTAGGGAACTGGTTCAGTTAGTGGTCCTAGGTGCCAAGTTACCATATTAGGAGGAGTAGATGCTCAAACTAGGTTTGAGACTATATCTAAATAGTCTATTGATCCACCTCTCTCAAGAGTTAACACACTTGGAAGTGGGGAGGACAGTATGAAACTAATGGAATTGATGGCACATTGTACAAAACTGTCTGAGTTGTAAAAAAAGAAAAGAGAGAATTAGTGAGCCGAAAAACAGAAAAAGAGATATGTGAAACAAAAACAGAAAGAGTGATTGAGTAAGAAAAAGAATTGAGAGAAAAGTGAGAATAAAAACAAAAAAAGAGATTGTGAGAGTCAAAATTGGTGATGGATATGCTTTTTGGACGAAATTGAGGTTAAAACTGTTATCTCAAAGTTAGTACTGCTGGGCATTATTTAGTACTGCTGGCCATGTTTTAGTATTGCTGGGCTTAAAATTAGTACTGTTGGGCTAAAATTAGCACTGCTGTGTGACCGTTTGTACTGTTTGAGGCATAACAAAATTTCCTTCACTAAATATAGCCGTTGCGAAATTTCCGCCAACTACTTCGTCTATAGGTTTGACTAATTAGAGAATTCATAATCTTTCTATAAATTCATAAGATTTATTCAAGATAAGTACAAATTTTATTTAGTCGGTCTAATTAAAAACCTTAAATACTCTCTCTTATCTCAATTACCTCTATTAAACACACATACTCTCATCCACGATCATATCCCAGAACCTTAATTAACCTTCTTTACATCAAATGGCAAATTTAGACTTTTACGACAAGCACAACATGATTGCCTACTTACAGAAATTTCAGTCAGAAGGACTAGACGGAAGTGAAAGGTTTTCACTCAGAATAATTGATTTTCTCACTGCAAGTCATATTAAGTATGCCCTCACTGAAAACCCAACTATCTATGTTTCTCTTATAGAGCAGTTTTGGCAAACTGCTACTGCAAGCACACTTGAGGATGGAGACATGGGTATTACTGCTATAATAGATGGGAAAGTCAAGGTTGTTTCTGAGGCCTCTATTAGAAGACATCTCAAGTTAGAAGATTCTGATGGTATTAGTACTTTATCTACTACAGAAATTTTTGAGCAACTTGCTCTTATGGGGTATGTGTCCAACTCTGACAGCTTAACTTTTCAAAAGGGACACTTTTCCCCTCAGTGGAAATTTTTAATTCATACCATCCTTCACTGCTTAAGTTCTAAGAAAAATGCTTGGGAACAGTGTAGTAGTAATATAGCAACTGCTATAATTTGCTTGGCCACAAACAAAACCTTTAATTTTTCCAAATTGATTTTTGAGGCCATGGTGAAAAACTTGGACAGTAAGACAAAGTTTTTTATGTATCCAAGATTTATTACAATCTGTGACAAGCGCAAGAGATTGCTTCTACCCCATAAAAGAATTTATATTGCTCCTACCCTTACTCAAAAACTGTTTAGCAATATGAAAAGAGCTTCCAAGAGATATACTAGGGTGGACACTCCATTGTTTCAAACAATGCTTATTCAGGGTCAGACTTTACAAGGTGAAGGATATCCCAGTTGAGTCCTATCACACTAGTGCTCCATCCACCTCACAACCACCAACTTCATCACCATCTATGCCAACAACCCATGTTGCTGAAGAGGCTGCTCCAATGCCCCATGATTCACCTCTCCTAAGGGTTCACTCACTTGGAAGTGATGAGGGCAGTTTGACACTGAATGAATTGACGGTTCTTTGTACCTCATTATCCAAGAAAGTGGAAAGTTTGGAATCTGACTTAAAGCAGACAAAACAGACATATGGTGCTGCTTACACTAAGCTCATCATGAAGGTGAAGAAGTTGGAGCACAAAGTAAAGTCAATCAAAGCTAGAAGAAAGGTCAGACTTGTTATTTCAGATGATGAAGATGACTTGGAGGATCCTTCCAAACAAGGGAGGAAGATTGCTCAGATTGATGAAGATGAGGGAATCACTCTAGTTCAGATGGGTGCACAGACTCAGGGGAGGAGTGATGAAGATCTTATGTATGAGACTGGTGTATATGACTACCCAAAAGGATTTACAGGACCAAGTGTTTCAATTACTACTGTTGAACCAGTTACAACTGCTGGTGAAGGAGTTAGTACTGCTAGAGCAATTCCTAAAGAAGTTAGTACTGCTGAACCAGATATGGATGTAACACTTGCTGAAGCACTTGTGGATCTCTTGAAGAGTGGAAAGAAAAAGTCACCAAAGCCAAAAGCAAGAGGTATCTCTTTTCAAGATCCTGAAGAAGTTGCAAGAAGAGAGGTTATTTCACCACCAGTTTCAAAGATTTCAGCAAAAGACAAGGGAAAAGCCATAATGACTGAACCAGAGAAGCCATTAAAGAAGAAGGACCAGATTCAGAGTGATGAAGAATTGGCTCTCAGACTCCATGCTGAAGAACAAGCTGAATTTGAAAGACTGCAAAAAGAAAGAGCTGCACAAGAAGAAGCTAGCAGAGCAGCTATCTATGAAGAAATGGATAACATTCAAGCCATGATTGAAGCTGATGAGCAATTAGCTGCAAGAGTCCAAGCTGAGGAACAAGAACTATACTCCATTGAAGAAAAATCAAGACTGTTAGTGGAGATGATAGCAGAAAGAAAAAGGTTCTTTGCAGCACAGAGAGCAGCAGAGCAAAGGAGTAAACCACCCACCAAAAAAAACTTAGTCGGAGGAATAGAATGTTATGTACATTACCGAAGAAATATGGGGTATACAAACACAATCAGCTAAAAGGAAAGAGTTATGAAGAGATTCAGAAGCTCTTTGACAAAACATACAAACAGGTAAACTCTTTTGTACCTATGGCATCAGATGATAAGGAAAAAGGTAGTGAAAAGAAGGCTGGAGGCAGTAGAAAGAAAACACTTGCTAAGAAAAGAGCAGGTGAAAAGCAAAGTGAAGAGAGTTCTAAAAGACAAAAGATGGAGGATGATGCTGAGAGAAAAGAAGACGCTGTAGAGATCATTTGGACTATCATTCCAGGAGATGATTGTAGCTGTAAGTGTTAAATACGTTTCAGCTTAAGTTCCAATAGTTGATTTGGATGACACATGTAATATCAGAAGACTAGATGTATTATGTGATCATCAGAGCTAATGGATTTACTAAATTTACAAGAATATTTATAGAGATGATTGATGATGATTGATAGGCAGGTGTGTTACGATTTATTAGGCTGGTTAAAGAAAGAGGTTTAAGACTGCAAAGCCCAGAAGGAGTATGACAGATTACTTTGGGGAGATCTCATTACTGTGTTTGACAAAGTAAAGATGGATGGAAGTCTGGAAAGATCAAAACATTGAGTACACATTGGATCAGCTGGAGATATTTGATTCATGTGGAATTCATGTATTACCGATGGATACTAGCATTGCTATTCACATGTTGGTAGAGAAGACATATCCTCTTACTCAAGAGATGCTTTCAAGAATGCTGAGTGGGAAGCTACAGGCTGACAATGAAAGTGAAATAACATTTAAACTTCTCAGATTTACTAGATCACATTTGGAAAAGTAGCTAGAAGAGTGTTTGGAAGGAATCTCTCAAAAGGTTTAATCAAGAAACTTAAATGATTTGGATTGTAAATCACAAGTTTAAGGGAGGATTGTTAGGAATTAAGGACTTCTACAAAGTTTATACTGCTGGTTCTACTTAGTACTGCCAAGCTCAAAACGTTTGTACTGCTCAGATTATAACTACAAGTACTAACTGGTTAGTACTGCTAGAGCAAAAGTTAGTACTCCAATACTAATTAATACTGCTGAGAGAAGTTACCACACTTGCTGCATGAAAGATTGGACTGATGAAAGGTTAAACGCGTTTTATGATATGTATGGACTTATTCTGTGTATATCTTATATAGTTAGAAGATATGTTAATATCTTGTAAAAGTTTAGAAGATTTGTAGTTATCTTGTAAAGGACTCCTTGGTGTATAAAAGGAGATCCTAGGTTATGGTTTTATCATAACATCACATCACATCACATCACATCACATCAGTCTTTCATAGTATTCATAGCTTCAAGGTTGTAAACCCTAACACTGTCAAAGAGTGTTCGTATTAATATGTTTGTATTTCTGTGTCTCAAACATACTTTTTCTTTATTCTTCTTAGTGGTATAAACTAGATTCCGCATAGTTTATATCATACTCTCAAAGTTTCAGTCTTAGTACCTTTGGATTTATCCAAGGATACTAAACCTTACATCAAGCTAAGGAGTTTAAGATCCTTTTACCAGGACCATCATAAATTGTGTTCGGAATGCTTAGATACAATTTTAGCCTAAGTACATACATCACTAAAAAGCTGTAAAAAGAATAGTGTACGAAAGTTGTTGATGAGGTGTCATTTATACATTTTTTCGGGGTCGTTTAACCCCCTAAATCGTGCAAATATGCCCAGATTATGTGCTTAATCGTTTGTTTATATGTTTTAGCATTTGGATGGATTTTGGAGGTAATACACGTGACTTGGGCTCAATTAGAGAAGAAACAGACAAGACTACGACTCTACACCAAAGTCTCTTGAAGAATTATGCACAGTGCCTGGAGTCGCGTCGCAATTCTTAGCGACACCGTCATATCTTACAAGCGACAACGACGGCGTCAGGAACCTCACGACGACGTCAGAACGTAGCCGCCTCAAAAGAAACCCTAGAATATTCGGCGAAGCGACGACGTCAGAAACCTTGCGACGCCGTCGCGACTTCTTTTTCTATATATACCCACAGTTTTTAGGGTTTTTAAGTGTGTAACTTTTGGGATTCGAACCCTAGTTTTAGAAGACGAATTTGGCTACTACTTAGGCCGTTTTTAGGGTATCAAAACCCTCTTGTATTTGCCATTAACTCATGTTCTAATCAAGTGAGATCCTTTATCTTTTATCATTCAATATGTCTATGTGTTGTTTGATTGATTTATGTTCTCCACTTCCTTATAATATGTCTGGCTAGATACCTTAGTATTTACTTTATGATTGCCATTGAAAATTATTATGTAGATCTTTAATATGTTTTTCTTGTGTGGATGTGATCGTTGGCTTTAAAAAACTAGCCTTAAGATATTAAATTGGCATAGCGTTAGGGAAACACACGAGTGTGTACGAAAGGATAAATCAGTAACTGTCTTCATATACCTTATAACGGTCTAACGATCTCGTTGGATTCCTTCTTAATGTTTTAAATGCATGCAATGTACTCTTATGGGCCTTGATTAGTCTTCATACTACCTTACTTGTGCGGTTGGCCTTGAAGGAATTATTCATAGACCCCGGCGTGTTCGTGTAATTCGTTCATGACTTAGAAATACTTACACAGATCATTACAAGGGTGACAAAGCAACATAATTTAGAATATAAAATAATATGGAGTAATGATGTATTAGTAAATACGTTCGTTTTCCATTTGTTATCACCAAAGTAGTTTTGAAGTGTTTGTATTATTATTAGTTTTATTTGTTGAAAAACCAGCCATCCTTCTACCAATGATATTTAATGCTTTTTTTATATAACATAAAAATACAAAGATTTTTCTCTCAAACCTCTTTAGACCTTTGGTAAGATGAAGCTTCAAAACCTATTATCCTAGAGAACGATAAAACACAACCCCACCGAGTCTTGCCTTACTACACTACAACGGTTAGGTACTCTGCCTAGGGAGTTGTAAAACTTCTTGTTGAAGTCTAACGACAACCGCATCAAGTTTTTGGCGCCGTTGCCAGGGAATAGTTAGGTTTCGATCATTATTTAAATTAGGTCTACTCGCTTGATTCCTATCAAGTGAGAATTTTATTTTCAGTATATTAGCTTTCTTGTAGTCTATCTTTTCTTCGAGTTATTTGTTCGCAACTCATTTTCGTTGACCTCCATGGAAAACGAAAATCTTATCCGCACTCTTGGAGATTACTCCAAAACTAGCCATGAGGGTTATCGAAACACCATTGAGCTCCCCATAGGGAACAATGTGGTGCCTTTGCCATCCGACACCATCCGGTTGGTGCAAAACGAATGCTCTTTCCACAGACTTCGGTCTGAGGATCCAAACCAACATTTTAAGGATTTTCTAAACCAGTGGACTCACTTGACCTTGATGTTGCAAATAGGGAAAGGACGCACCTGCATTTATTTTAATTTTCCCTTCGCGATCAAGCTAGCAAATGGCTTGAACATCTTCCAGCAGGATCCATCTCCACATGGGAGGATCTTACTACTCGTTTCCTTGCTCAATTCTTTCCATCGGGAAGGACTGCAAAACTCCACAATGACAACATCAAGGAGAGTCTCTTTCTGAAGCATGGGTTCGTTTTAAGGAATTACTCCAAAAAGTCCCTCACCACGGCATTGATCGTTGGCTTCAAATTCAATTTTTTATGATCATGTCCCTTTTCATTTTAAGTGCGAGATTGATCGCGCTGTCGGCAGGAAACTCCACGACAAGAACGCCGATGAATCCTGGGAAATCATTGAGAACCTCGCTCTCTACGACCATGAGGGATGCAATGATTCAAAAGACTTCATCAAATCGGTCAAGGCTATTTCTACGTCTTAGAACACCTTAAAAATGCCTGACCGAAGACTTCTTGAGCTTGAAGACCATATTAATTTCTTGCTGAAAGGACCACGACCGTCGCCTAGAGCAAGCTCAACACACGTCCCTCAAGCATATGTTGAAGCAGTCTCCTCAAACCCCCACTCGCGAAACCTCGATGAGCCACCAAGGCAGAATTCGTTCACTTTTTGTGAACGTGTCCATCCAAACCCTCAGCCCCAAGCACTAAGAACCCATTTCAAGGCTCGAGTATGAGACTACATGGAAACATACACCGAAAGGATGGAGAGGTTTGAAAATGCCATCTTCAAACAGCGGGAGGAGATCAACGATAGGATGACAGAGATGTTCGGACTTCTTAAGGAACTCACAGCCAGCAGAACTCCATAAAGGTAATAATTAGAGAAGAGGCTAGGCACCCCGTTGCCAAAAACGTTAATTCCATCTCTCTTATCAGAGGGGAGGAAGAAAAGAGTGCCAAAGACAACGCGATGTCCGGTGATAGCATTGAAAAGCCTGATGGATCAGATACGGGGATGCCATTAAAGGAAGCCGAAAAGGAGAACGAAGCTAAAAATGGGACTAAAAACGAACCAGTCAAAAGTGCTGAGAAGAAGCTCACACAAATTAAAGAAGAAGAATCAGTGGAGGCACCCGACTCTCAGTCAGTAGGATATTACATGAAGCATAAAATTAACAAGAAACTAGTGAAAGGCCTTATTGAAAATCAAAGATTTAATGACTCCCTTAGGTAAAATGAAACATAAGACTTACAATTTATTACCTAAAGGACCCATACATGACGCAATCCTCAAGAAAAAGATAACAAAAAAGAGGACATATGAGGGAATTTTGAAATACCATGTAACGTATGAGGTCTAAAACACACGGATGCCCTAGTCGACCAAGGATCCAACGTAAACGTCATGCCTCTTTCCATCTATAAGAGGCTAACCGATGAAAGACCTGCTGAGACGGACATTAGACTTTCCCTAGCTAGCCATTCATATATCTATCCCTTAGGAATAGCCGAGGATGTATTAGTTGATGTTACTGGTTATGTGTACCCCGTGGACTTTGTGATTTTAGATATAAAGGAGGACAAAAAAAGACCCTTCATCTTAGGAACACCATTCTTGACTACAGCCAAGGCCATGATTAAGTTTGATAAGGGGACGATAACTTTAAGATCTGGAAAGAGTAACATAAGTTTCCACAAGATACCTGAAACCCTTTGTAGGATCGAGAAAGGAACCAAGAACAACATAGAGCCAATAGCCCCCACTATGACTGTCAATAGGTTAGTTTTAGAATGGGAGGAAAGGATCAAGCTTCACCAAGAAAAGAAAATGAAGTTTGACCAATGGAGGAGTAAGATCTTCGACAATGAACGCCTCACGCCCGTAAAAGAGGAGTGTGAAGTGAAGGATGAAGGAGGAGTCACGTAAGGACGTGTGACTCCGACTCTAGCTACAAGACTCGTTAAATAAAAAAAGCGCTTTTTAGGAGGCAACCCAATATTTAATTTCCCGTATTTAGGAGTGTCTTGTGTTTTAACTCTTTCTGTTTATTCTTGTATGTTTGAATTATGATCATGCTTTGTTTCATTTTTAACTTCGTCTTATTAACAATCAAAGGTATTTTGCATCAAATAAGTGTAGGGAAAAATATCCGGTTTATAAGAACCATTTCAAACATAACATATAAAATGTTTAGATTAATTCGCGTCAATTTCGAGTCATATGATTATAATGATTAATCTCAGTTTTTATGTAGTATTTTCAAGAAAACCAATGTGAAATTTTCACAGTGTCTGGAGACGGTGTCAGGAATTTTCCTGACGGCGTCGCCTCCAGACCTATGAAAATTCAAAATTTTTCTATCATTTTCAAAAAATGATTTGTACAATATCCAAAATTTGTAATTTTCCTATAAACCTGCAGAAACCTTGATTATATCATCACATTCATCCTATCTTTACTACTTTCATAGAGTCAACCCTAAAAGTTTCATTGTATATATCATTATCCTGCCGATTTTACGCCAGGTGTAGTTGTATTTGTCTTTGATTTATAGGTTATATTTGATGAGAAGAAACCCATACGTTCTTAGGAAGTTTTAAGAGGATGATTCTTGGAGGACGATTTAACCAGTTATTGCATTTTTCTTCTCCATTATTGAGCAAACCAGGGGAGTACTTGTTTCTTTTACTTGTTTTCTTTTCCTTTTATTCATTTTACGGGTACTTTTAAGAACATTGGGGACAATGTTCAACTTAAGTATAAGGGGAAATAAGCCTTAGAAACTATTCCTTCAATTGAAATTTGCTTTTTCCTTAAAATGTTGAGTAATATATCAAAACATAGCATGGACAATAATTTTAACCAAAACTTTAAAAAAAATTACGACACATACCGATGAAAACTGAGTGTTTATTTGGGGGGGGGGGGCGTTCTTCTGGGATAAGAATTTATAGGACTAGCACAAAACCTTAAATTCACCATAAAATGTGAGGCTCAACTCTTAGATCTATAGGAATTCGGGTTTCCATTTTGATACCCCAGGACTAATTTTACCTTCTAGCTTTCTCGTATAAGTCAAGGAAGGGAATAGCATCATTTGTGTATCTATTGCATCGTTATGGATGTGTATATGTGGTTTCGTCTCCTTTTCTGGATCATTGGTATCGGTTTAAATTATATGGAGTATACAGGTAGTGTATTAGTGACGGTAATTCTAGAACTTGTTTTTGTGTTGCATCCTTGAACGGCAAAGTGAGAATTTGGATTTGCTAAAATGTATATGAAGGCAGAGTAGGATAACCCATATTTTATTCGTGTAATTGTTATGATGGTCACCTCGATCATATAACTATCCCACACCCTTACCATGAACTCATTTTTAGTGCAGGATACCCCTAGTACACCCCTCCGAGCCTATCCTTTTCATGATTCTCGTAATTTTCAGGTGGATTACAGATTATTAATGAAGAGCATTGTTAAACCCTTGAACCAATTGTTACATGATGAGGTGTCATTTTATACACTTTTTCAGGGTACTTTAACCCCCTAAATCTTGCATTTATGCCCAAAATAGGTACTTAATCGTTCCTTTTTGGTATTTCGCATTTGGAAGACATTTAGAAGAATTACACGTGATTTGGGCTCATTTGGAGAAGAAACGGACAGGACTACAGACCTACACCAACATTACTCAAGATAATGTTCTCAGCAGCTGGAGACATCGTCACCCCCATACAACGTGATGCCGTTCACAACGTAAGTCGAAGGACAACGTCACTGATCTCACGACGGCGGCAGGAGTACAACGACCCATCCCATTATTCTTGAATATTCTCTTCTCATGACGACGTCTACGACCTAAAACGCGACGCTTGTTATTTTTTTGTCACATACGATTTTTTCCTATATATATAAACCCGAATTTAGGGTTTTAAGCGTGTAAGTTTAGAATAAAAAGATGGTACGAACCCTAGTTTGTTGAGCAGATATTAGGGACGATTTTAGGGCCTAAAAACCCTATTGTACTTCCTTCAATTCATGTTTTAATCAAGTAAGGTTTACTTAATTATTCTATATGTCTTGTTGTGTGATTATTTATTGTTCTTGCTTTATCTTTAACATGCTTGGCTAAACCTCCTATTGTTTTTATTTATGATTGTATGAAACCTAGAATGTAGATCTTAATGGTGTTGCTTCTTGTGATGGATATGCATGTATAGGTTTAGATAAACTAGACTTTTGTAGGTAATCGCTGTTGATTGATAATGTCTAGGAAAACATAATTGGGTAGAAAGAATACCATCGGGTAACAAGTCGTCATATACCTTGGCCATTATATGGTTGATCCATTCTTTATATATTTCAATGCATTTAATATACCTTAGGGGCCTTGTAATAGTTTAATACTACTTATTGTTTGCCGTGCTCTTAAACGGAATATTAAATAGACGACGGGTTCGTGTAATTCGTTCATGACTTAGGAAATAAATTACATAGATCATCATAAGGGTGACAAAGCAACAACACTATGAGAAGCAAATCTTGTGGGAAGTAATACATGATTAAATAAGCACAATCTTTTTTTATTGTTATCACCACTAGCGTAGTTGTTTATTTAGTTTATTCGCTTAAAACCAAACTCACTCTCAAATATTTGATTTAACTCGCTTTCATAAACATAGAAATACAAAAAGAATCTTCTCTTCAACCTTTAGAATTTTTATTAGGTCAGTGGGTCTAGCCTTCCTAATTATTTTCCCGATTCGTGAACGATAACAACCCCCGAGGCTTGCCTATACTACTACTACAACGATTAGGTGCTCTGCCTAGGGAGTTGTAAAACTTCGTGTAGAAGTCCTACGACGACCGCATCAAGTTTTTGGCGCCGCCGCCTGGGGAATAGTTAGGTTTTGATCATAGTTTAGCTTAGTTCTACTCGCTTAAATCCTTTCAAGTGAGACTTTAATTCCGGACATTAGCTTTCTTGTAGGCTATCTCTTCTTTATGTATTTGTTCGTAATTCCCATTGACTATTCCATTCTTCATCAAGGAGAATGTGAATCCACCACCTAATCATCCTATCCTACCAGCTACGCTACGCGCACGATTTAACCAAGAGCTCCAAGAGCTACAAAAATTTTTGGCCTTTGTTGACTCTCGCCTAGAGAGTATTGAGCGATTCCTCAATCGCTTCGCCGACCAACCCAATGACACTAGTATAAATAACCCTGAGTCTGATGATGGATCGGTAGATACACCTCTCGTCTTTCCCTTTCCTCACTTTGATAATGACTCTTATGATGAGGAAGTTCTTAATGAGTTAAGTGAATATAAAAACGCATGAACACTATGCCAAGAAAGAATAATCAATAGTTTTGACAGAGATGACCTTGCATTTGAATAATCAATAGTTTTGACAGGGATGACCTTGCATTTGAATGTATGATGGGCTTTAGGAAGTTCACTGCCTATCTCGACCCTTTACTACCAATGAATATTATCTCCCGTAAAGCCTATAATAGAATAATGGTAGATAGACTAGAAGGGACGGGAAAGAACCTAGTTGCCATTGTTAGGGATGTCTACGTGTTTGTCGGAAGTTTTACCTATATCACAGATTTTGTTGTGTTAGAAGGCATATGAGAATTCATTATGAGCGACATGGCTGAAGTCTTGATGGGCAGACCCTTTAGAAAAACCACTAAGCTCAAATATGACGTCGCTAAGGGATTGGTCTCATTCACTAAGATCTTCGACACATACACATATAGGATGCCACGTACAATACCTAGGCTCAAGAACTTCAATTGGAGTAAAGTTCCACCATTGTTAGAACTTAGCCAAAACGATTTGATGAACGGACTTAGGCACCCTTATGAAAAGAATAAGTTCATGTATAAAAACTGCTTAAACCTAGGTCCAGAATACCAAGTGAATGAAAGTATGAAGGAATGGCTTATTCGTGGGCACGTAAGCGTTCACGAAACAACGTAAGGACGTGTGACTTCGAGTATAGCTACAAGACTCGTTAATAAAGAAAAGCGCTTCTTGGGAGGCAACCCAATTTACTTTTCCCGTAAATTAGGAGTGTCATGTGTGTTTTAGTTATTTACAGTTTGTTTTGTTATGTTTAAACTATCTTGTAATCATGCTTTATTTGTCTTTAACCTCGTCTTAATTTCAATTAAAGGTATTTTGCAAATAATAAGTGTAGGGGAATTTATCCGGACTTTGAGCCATGTTCAAGCATGTTAAATAAATTGTTTAGATTAATTCACGTCAGTTTCGAGTCATATGATCGAATTGTTAAATCTCAGGTTTTATGCAGCTATTTATACAGGAATTAACTTATGGAATCAAGTGCAGGAAATTTTTCATCAAAAACAAAAATTTCATTTTCACAGAGCGTGGAGACGGCGTCACAATTTACATGTGACGCCGTCACCACGACACCTGTGACGGGGTCACAACAACCCTGACGGCGTCATACGCCGAGGCCAAAAAAACTTAAAGTTTTTAATTATTTTTGAAAATAAAACTTGCACAACAATTAAAATATGTATTATTTTGTTATAAACCTGCAAAAACCTAATGAGTTTAACAATTCTCTCATCCTATCTATCGAGTCGAACCCTAAATTCACATTGTATATTTGTCTATCGCATATTTTATGCTTGGTGTAGTTGTCTTTGTCTTTGATATTATACCTTTAGCTTGTTCGAGTTAAGGAGTGAGCAATCATATGTGTCTATTCCGTTGTTACGGATGTGTATGCGTGGTTTTGTCGTCTTTTCTAGAACATTGGTATCGGTTACTTTAGGATTATGAGAGTATACCGGTAGCATATTTAATTCTAGAACTTGTTATTGTGATGCATTCCAAGACCGCATAGTAAGTATTAGGATTTGCTTGATAAGAGGCATTAGGATTAACCCATGTTTTAAACCTGTAATTGTTATGATGGTCACACCGATCATATAAATATCCCACACCCTTTCCATGTACTCATTTTTAGTGCATGATACCCTAGTACAACCCTCCGAGCCTATCTTTTTTCACGGTTCTTGTAATTTTCTGGTGGATTCCAGATTATTAATGAAGAGCATTGTCACCCTTTAAACTAATCGTTACACCCAAAAAGCCTTAGCCTACCTTGTATGTACTCATTTTTAGTACATTATTGTGTTTAACCCAAGTTAATTATTTGAGTACACGGTTGCTAAGTCCTTATCCTTGTAAATACAGTTTTGGGACGATTGGGATTCATGGTAGTATTTATTTCGCGGAAGAATAGGGAAGAAAAGTTACCCCTATATGTTTGTCAAATGATCTCCATGTTATTTTGATCCACCTCAATACGGGTCATTAGTTAGATTATAAATATCGAGCATGTAAAAGCTCAAGTGTAGGGGTACGTATTATAAACCCTATGTGATGTATTATGTTATCCAAAAAAGAGAAAAGAATAAGAAAGAGATTGATGTAGAGTTTAATAGAGTTTGTAGATCTTTGTCCGAGTCTTGGCTTAGCAACCAAACCAAAGTGTATTCGTGTAAATAATTAGCTAACCCTTCCACTTCAAATTCACCCAAAGCCACCCAAATGTATCCCATCCATTTGTGTTTCTATATATGTTATTTACACCTACACCCCTTAACCTTTATAAGACCCTCTTAGATAGTAATGAATAATACTTGCACCTAGCGGTGGAGGTTTGGTCCTTTACCAAGCCTATGGTAATTTATATGCTATGATGTGTAATGAGTGTTGATTTTCCGTTTCCCCCATATGTTATAATTTATTATACAACCGAGTGAAAGAGAGAATCCCTAAACACTTATGTGAGGTGCTAGTATATACTTTTCGTGCTTTTGATTACGAGGTCTAGAAGGTTGTGTTGTAAAATACTTTTAAAGAGTAGGTAAAATGACCCTCATATTGTTATAGTCTAGGTAGAAAAGCCCATTTGCTTGAGGACAAGCAAATCCTAAGTGTAGGGGTATTTGATGAGGTGTTATTTATACACTTTTTCGGGGTCGTTTAACCCCCTAAATAGTTCATTTATGCCAAAAATAGGTACTTAATCATTCCTTTTCAGGTATTTTGCATTTGGAAGACATTTAGAAGAATTACACATGACTTGGGCTCATTTGGAGAAGAAACGGACAGGACTTTGAGCCTATATCACATCACTCAGATAATGTTTCTTCAGCAGGAGCTAGGACGACCGTCACCAATACAACGTGACGCTTGTCACAAACAAAGACAGGACGGCGTCTCTGGATATCACGACGGCGTCAGAGTACCTCGACCTAGGCCAATTATCTAGAATATTATCTCTCTGACGGCGGTCACGAATATAACGTGATGCCGTCATAGCATTTTCCTATTATTCAAACCCGAATATTGGGTTTTAGAGCGTGTAACTTTTGAATTAAAAGAGGGTTACGAAACCCTAGTTCGTTTAGCAGCTATTAGGGACGATTTTAGGGCCTAAAAACCCTATTGTACATCCTCTAATTCATGTTTTAATCAAGTAAGGTTTACTTAATCATTCAATATGTCTTGTTGTGTGATTATTTATTGTTCTTGCTTTATCTTTAACATGCTTGGGTAAACCTCCTATTGTGTTTATTTATGATTGTATGAAACCTAGAATGTAGATCTTAGTGGTGTTGCTTCTTGTGATAGATATGCATGTTAGGTCTTAGAAAACCAGCTTTTGTCTGTATCGTTGTTGATATGTCTAGGAAAACATGATTGTGTAGAAAGGATACCATCGGGTAACAGTCTTCATACTACCTTGCCCCCTAATATGGTTGATCCACTCTTAATATATTTCACATGCATTTAATATACCCTTAGGGGCCTTGTAATAGTCTTCATACTACCTTACTTTTGCGTTGCTCTAACAGAATATTAAATAGACGGCGGGTTCGTGTAATTTGTTCATGACTTAGGAAATAGTTACTTAGATCATCTCAAGGGTTGACAAGCAACAAAAACTAAGATGATGCAATCTAGGGAATTGTATACATGATTTAAAAACAAAAAAAAAATTTTAAAAAAAAAAATGAATATCATTTATCTTATTGTTATCACCACTAACGTAGTTGTTATTTAGTTTATTAGCTAAACCAAACCCCCTCTCAAATATATGATTTACCTGCTTTTCATAAAACATAAAAATACAAAAAGAATCTTCTCTCAACCCTTAGAATTCTGTTAGACCGTGGTCAAGCCTTCCCAACCTATTCCCCGAGTGAACGATAACAACCCCCGAGTCTTGCCTATACTACTACTACAACGATTAGGTGCTCTGCCTAGGGAGTTGTAAAACTTCGTGTAGAAGTCCTACGACGACCGCATCATTACACCCAAATTGCCTTAGCCTACCTTGTATGTACTCGCTTTTAGTACATTATTGTGAACCCAGTAAATTGTTGCAGGAGTACATAGTTGCTAAGTCGAGTCATTTATCCTTGTAAATACAGTTGTGGGACGATTGTGAATCATGGTAGTTTTTATCTTATGAAGAATTGGGGAAGAAGTCACATGTTACCCCTAATAAAGCTCAATACGCTCCATGTTAGTTGATCCTTTCATTTCGGGTCATTAGATTAGTTTATTTCACTAAGTATTAAAAGCTCAAGTGTAGGGGTGTCTCTATAAACCCCATTTGATGTATTATTATGTTTAAGCAATGGCAGGGCAAAAGTGTACGAAAAAAGAGAAAAAGAAAGAAATAAAAAAAATCGAAAAAAATATAAAAAAGTGAAAAATATACGGGCTACCATTTTCTTATGTTTATGTTTATCATGTAACACCCTCAAATCTGAGTACGCAGCGGAATGTTGAATATCCGAGGGCGTTACATTTATGGATCAATAGCACAAGATTCTGAGAACGACTACTAAACGTGTCGTTTGAAAAATAAAGATACATTGGATTAACAAAATACTTGTTTGTTACATAAGCCCATGGCTTCGAATTGTTTAACAATATAAATAAAGATTTCGGTTTATAGCAATTTTCCCAAAATGTAATAAGACCCCAAATCTTAAGTGTTGACTCTTCAATTATTGACTTCCAATGTATCATCGCACCTCGTGCCTTATTGACCTGAAAAACATGCTTAAAACGTCAACATAATGTTGGTGAATTCATAGGTTTATGTAAATCAATAGTAGGACCGCAAGATTTCCAAGTGTATGAGTTAGCAACACATGCAAACATAAAAAAAAGTGATTACGTTTCCTAAGCTCATGACACCGAAGCTTGACATGTATGAATGCAAATAAATTGCCAGTAATTTGCCCCTAGATGATGTTCTAACCTGAAACATCCCAAATTTGACATGCTATAACGTTCGTTCCCGGTGATAGTTAGTCACCTGAACAGGGATTGTCAATCCCGAATAGATATATCAATAACATTCGCGCTCACACAATGCAGTTCCCAACTACAACTATGCAACTAATAGTTCATGATAACGGGCTCAATGGGTTATCGCTACTTAGGAAAACATGTAATCGTTGTATAAATTATTTACACTTGTGTACAATTTGTTTAAACAGAGATGTTTCTCACCCCAAGGATGTAAATCAGTTAAATATTATAAAAACATAGGGCTATGAAACTCACCTGAGTGAATAGTCCTCTGGAAGGAAAATTGATAATAGATATCCTACCGTAAGTAATAATAAGGCCAATCTTTTGTTACAAGTTTAGGCTAAAGACTCAATGTATAAACTACAATAAATTTGCTAGTTTATATATACTGTTATCACTTTAGTCCCTAGGTTTATAAAATATAAACATTTACACTGTAAACCCTTTAGTTTTGATAATTACATAATTAGTCCTTTAAGTTTACAAAAATGAAATTTAGGTCTTTATAGTTACTACTGGTAGATATAGTCATTCCTACTGGTAGTATATTTGTTACTCCTGGTAGAATAATGTTGTCATTAGTACTGGTAGTACCATAATGGTTACTACTGGTAGATATAGTCATTCCTACTGGTAGCATATTAGTTACTCCTGGTAGTACAATGTTGTCATTAGTACTGGTAGTACCATAATGGTTACTACTGGTAGATTTAGTCATTCCTACTGGTAGTATATTTGTTACTTCAGTCGTAGTAACAATGGTTGTCATTAGTACTGGTAGTACCATAATGGTTACTACTGGTAGATATAGTCATTACTACTGGTAGTTATTATTTACTCCATGGTTAGTTACAATACATTCGTTTGGCTTATTTAAGTTAGCTTAAGTCATCGTTTGGGCCCTTTGATAAGCTCCGCATGAGCTTATTTTGAGGATTATTGGGCTCGTTGGCCCTACAACCATTTACTGAAAAATTATTACAAGGTCCATTAATGTGGTTTTGTTTTTTAAAGGGTATAAGTGCCTATATAAGTTTCAATGAGCTCGTAGGGTTGCCTTTAATAAAGTTAGTAGAGCTTATTACTACTCAGTGGGCCCTTACTGTTGGGGCCTGAGAGTGAGGGCACGATGTGTGTGGACTGCGTAGGTTTAAACGAAGCCATTAGTGGCCCGTTATATGATCTAGTACCTCTTAAGATACCGTTAACGAGTCAGTATACCAAATGTGAGCTTATTTTGCATGCATAGGGTCGTGTTCGCTATACGCTAGATAAGGTTGCCTACACATTCCTTAGTCTTCATGTCGTGTTTAAAAGAATGTTTAGTATAGTTGTCTTACCATTTTGTGTATAATGTATGTGTTTACTGTCGAGAGTCGAGTTTTCTTATAAAATAAAGGCAACTTAAGCCCTGGATGACATAATCCATTTTGTACATGCGTTTTATAATAGGTCTTGGCACCTCGCACATGTATAACATGATACATTTATAGGTACGCGAACCCCTATATGGGTCGCGACAAAAGCTCTAGAATTCAAGCGATAATTAAACTATGAAATGTAAAGTATCGTGAGAGACTTACAAGGGTCCTTGAGTTCTTGGTTGGAGTAATGAATGTGTAGAATGCTAACCCTTAGCTCGTGTAACCCTTATGCACCCGTTATACAAACCTTTGCTAGGTTTGTGGGTTCGAATGAATGAAGTGGAAGGTGTTTGTTTGCGTTTGATGACCCGAACAAAGGAAGCAATATATGTTTAGTTGTTTGAGAGAGTTTAAGGAGTGTGTGAGTTTTCAAGAGTATCAATTGGTGAGTATGAGTGTGTATTTATAGGCAAAGAAGCTAGTTACTCTCCTAGTTACATAACCAAGGCCAAACCGTGTCCTAACCTTGTGGTTTAGTGGTTTCTAGTTAGTCACATATTGTTTCTTGCTAAACCACCTAAGTACAAGCTTTAATTAGCCAAGTGTTGTACAAGATTTAGTTAGATTAGGAAATCTTAAGGATTTTGTGTGTTTCTTCCTTGTTAACCGTGGCCTAGAGGACTCAAAAGGGACAATTGGTTATTAACCAATGTACATTTGGCTAGTAGGAGACATTAAGTACTATCCTTAATTAGTTTGAGGATGTACTAGTACTTTAGGATTTATTTAGAAGATTTGATTTAGGGGATTTTCTAGGTATGTATATGTATGTGTCCGGCCATAGGAGGCATTTGACACAAAATTTGACTTAATTTTGTGTTAAGGTTATAAAAGTGGGTATTGGTTGAGTCTAGGTATTTCCGGGGTGTGTCCAAATGTATTTTATCGCGAAACGTAACCCTTTTTCGTGACCGATAAAAATAAAGTACGCAAGTACATAATTATCTTTCTAGTAATTATATATTACTTGGTGGATGTAAGCCTTAATTTATTTGATGACCGTTTTACATTCATTGATTATTCTTAGTCTACGCAATTTAGCTTAAAAGTAAATATTAAAAGTGAACGCGTATCGGACTAAAATAAATAGTGGTTCATTATAGTGTCGTATGGATGAACGAAATGAGAAATGTTACAGTCTCCACCCGTTAAAAGAGCTTTGTCCTCAAAGCTTAAGACCTTGTATTGGATGACGAAGCCCGGTTTGTGAAGAGTTGTGGGTATCTTTTCTTGAACGAATCTTCACGTTCCCAGGTGAACTCAGGGCCCCGCCTAGAGTTCCAGCGAACCTTAACCAATGGTATTCGGCTTCGCTTCAATTGTTTGATCTCCCGTTCCATGATTTCAACGGGCTCTTCCACAAACTGGAGCTTATCGTCAATGTGAATTCCTTCTAACGGCATGACTAATGGTTCGTCAGCGTAACATTTCTTCAGATTAGACACATGGAAAGTATGGTGAACCCTGCTCAACTCTTGAGGAAGTTCCAGCCTGTAGGCAACCTTCCCAACCTTGGCTAACACCTTGAAAGGTCCGACATATCTCGGGTTCAACTTGCCCCGCTTACCGAATCGTACAACCCCTTTCCAAGGTGAGACCTTGAGCATAACCCTATCCCCAACTTCGAACTCCATCGGCTTTCGCTTCAAATCAGCGTAGCTCTTTTGTCGATCCTGAGCAGCTTGAATTCTCTGCTTGATCAGGACAATCTTTTCCGTTGTTTCTTGGATCATTTCCGGACCAGTCAGTTGGGCTTCTCCAACTTCGGCCCAGCACACAGGTGATCGACATTTTTGGCCATAAAGTGCCTCATAAGGTGCGGCCTTTATGCTAGCGTGATAACTGTTGTTATATGAAAATTCGGCTAATGGCAAATGCTTGACCCAGCCTTTGCCAAAATCGATCACGCAAGCACGTAGCATGTCCTCGAGAGTTTGAATAGTCCTCTCGCTCTGGCCGTCAGTTTCTGGATGATACGCGGTGCTCATACTCAGATCTGTACCCAAAGCTTTCTGAAATGATCTCCATATATTTGACGTAAACCTCCCATCGTGATTACAGATGATTGAAACATGTATTCCGTGTCTTGCTACTATTCAGTTTAGGTACAACCTTTCCAATTTGTCCAATGGACCATTCTCCCTTATTGGCAAGAAGTGAGAAGATTTTGTAAGTCGATCCACAATTACCTAGATTGTGTCAAAACCATGTGACGACTTAGGAAGTTTGGTGATAAAATCCATCATGATATTATCCCACTTCCACTCGGG
>BQNB010050569.1:2602-32602 GCA_026074375.1 Tanacetum coccineum
ATCCGCATAAAGCATCCTTATTTGCTGATTATAATCTATCTTAGGGATTAAAGCAATGGTGATCTTGTTAAACCCTAGCTCATAGAGACTTTACCCACTTACCGCTTAATGGCAATCTATACACTAGTAGTCCACTTGTCCAACTATCCAATGGAATCAGAACGTTATTTGTTGAATTATCTAGGTCACCTGCTAGTCAACACGATCAATAAACCATTGGCAATATCCAATTAACTAGTTAAGCCCGAAGCGTATCCTAGACACAGACTTAGAAGGACAATATTTGTGTAACTATTATTCTAGGTGTATAAATTACTATATGGAGAGCTATCCCGGACTCTAGATCCGCTTGGTCCACTTAGCTAGATCTAGTTGAATGATAGGTTGCATACAAAAGAGCGTAAACAAGTATAAATTGATATACATAAACAAGCATACAATTATAAATCAAGAAATCGATATAAACAAATACCAAACATTCAAATCTTCATAATAATGGCTAATACCCGAAGGTATTAGCCTTCAAACATCATAATAAATACAAGAGTAATAATTTTGCCAAGGTAAACTAACCGAGTTAACGAATGATACCAAAAAATGAACGATTACAAAAGTATATGGAATTACACGATGTCTCCTATGGAATTGAATACATTGCTCGACCTCTTCTGCTCTTTTTCTCTTCTGAAAATTGACTTTTGTGGTTTAGGTATCGATAATATGATTTAGCACACTTAAAACTCATTTTTGAGTTTTCTATTTATGATGTCTGGAAGTCGGTTCAATACGGCGTATCCAATGGGTTGGATATAGCGAATTGGGATTTTCTTGGAGTAGAAACCACGTTTAATATCTTCCAGAATTTTATATTGATTCCATATCTTGAATACGGCGTATTGAGTCCTCTAAAGATGGCGTATTGCTCTTTTGTCATTTAAGCTCATGTGGTCTTGGTCTTTCTTTTTGTTCTTTGTTGTAGGTTTGTTCCTTTATGCTTTGTGATCTTTACTTTCAGCCTTTTGTCATTGTCTTTATCGTCTATGCCATATTGCGATCTTGTGTCTTTTACCAACATTCTTATACTATGCTTTATCTTGAAAGCTTCAAATCAGAGTTAGCGGAAGTCTTTGTAGTTTAAATCTTGAGCTTTCTTGATAGTTTGTCTTTGTAGATTGAGCATGAACATGTGATTGAGGTTGCCGTCACCACCGTTTGACCTGCAGGATTACGTTAGTGATAAACGAGAAAATTTATTTGAAAATCAATTGACATGTTACTCGTTAAAGTGTTTTGTAACACATCGAGAGTGTCAAGCTTTTATCAAAATTCATCAACCGTCAATTCATTCACTGGACCATCTCGTGATCCAGTTGTCACAAGTTTGATTCATATAGAACCTCGCAAGTCACCTACCAAGAGCTTGTTTGATGCTGGCTCAAGCAGGATTTCCATCTTCATTGTGAATACATTAGTATCACTCGGATGTTCTGGCAAATATCACAATGATATTGCGTAGGACTCTTGATAACAGCTTGTGAACTTGATGATGTTCAACAAGTGTTTGAAATGGAATGTGTCCTAACGAGATTTATATTGATCTCCTGGCTCTAGACTCGATTAGTGCCATTTGGTTTTAGTACTCGGAGGCTGGAGCAGACTGCCACCTGTTCAATATCAATGATCTCGGAGTGAGATGTCAATAGATAACTTGTGTATCTCTGTGACAAATGAGAGAAGTTTCTGTTGAGAGAAACCCGAATGGCTGGGAAGGGTTGTGCATTGCATCACTGGGTTCATGATGTCGTTTTCAATACCAGCAATCATCTTGTGATTCTGATAGATTATGTATTGACCCTGTTTTTGTCTTAAGTGTGTGGAGGGCTTCTTTGTTTAGACCCTTTATCCATACATTTCTTTTTCATTCTTCAACGCCTTCAATGCTTACCAGGACGTCATTACTAACACCTTGTTGTGATTGTTCCAGTGTTAGCTCAATCTTAGTCGGCATTATTCCCATATACATTCATCTCCCATCATACCTAAGGACTGCTATTTCTAACTTTGGATTATCCTTGGGTAGATCCTCCGGTTCTGGTTGGATCATAGGATTGATTCCTAACCTAACCACCTTATGACTTCAGAATCGTCGTGAAATTAAGATGTTGTTGGGTATAAGATCGAACCATAAAACCTTTTCTTCAGCACATTGAGTCGATTAGATCATATTTTAATTACATTTTCTCCCCTTATTTTAAATAATAAACACTTAGTTTTTGAAATACCATTGTGATTTAAAAATATGTCTTGAAAATCTGTTGGGAGAAAATATGGGTTAGCATGGAATGGTTTGGAATATTTTGATAATGTTTTGATACATACTAATGGTCGTGATGATGTATTCAAAGGACATTAAACTTTGTTTTTCGAAAAATCCCCTCAATAATAGGACAAATGAGAATATTGTTGTCTTTTAAAAAACTCATTGGAGGGATGGAGTGTTGAACACAAATTTGAAAAAGATTATGAATTTGTCCTCGAGAAATTCTTGAAAAAAATTGTGTTCAACTTTTGAAAAAACCAGATGTTAGAGGATTTCTCTTCTAACAGTAAGGGTAAGCGCACTGAAACGTACACTATCCTTTTTCTTGAGCTAAAGAAATTGAATGTCTTTTAAGAACAGCTCAAGACCGAGAAACGTTAATTTTCTCGTTGTGAGGATAAGTTATAAACCTTCCTTTATTTGATTCCGGGTTATGTTACTGGACATTTGCACATAAGCATCTAGAAAATTAGAAACTGACATGTTTTGAAAACTATTTGCAACTCTCGCCTCGAACTTCATTTACACACCGTGTCAATGTTAATCGACATTTCTAAAGCACGTAAATGTTATCGATTCCAAGAGGACATGTGAGAAGATACTTTTTGGAAAATTTTCTTATTTTCTGATTTTGTAATTTGCTTTTCTCATAAAATAGGTACATGGTGATGTTGATGATGATTATCAAGCAGACTCATTTGTCAGAAACCTCCAGTTCAGCTGGAGTCAAAATTCATACCATTCCTTCTGACAAGATACTTAACCGATCCTCAGAAAGGGCTTTCGTAGACATGTCAGCTAATTGGTATCAGTCTGTCAATATAATTCAATTATACCATTTTCAAACCTCACTGTTCTTTATGAATGATATCAGTTATGGATGTGTTTGTCCAGTGAGTGTTGTACGGGGTTGCATGAGATTGCTATGGCTGACTGAGAGTCGCAATACAACGGTATTTTGTTGGTTGTTAAAGCAATAATCTTGAAGCTGTGTCTATCCACATTCTTGAGCACAACTTGCATGATAAAGTCACGTACTCTGCCTCTGCTAAAGACATTGCAGTGCATTCTGTTCTTTGACATCCAGCTTACAAGTTTTTCACAAGGTACTGTATCCCTCCAGAGTGCTTTCCGAGATATCAAAGGCATACGGCATGATCAGCTGTCTGAAAATGCTGTTAGTTCAACTGCCATAATCCTTTGGATTACGTGTCCATGTTAATGGTTTACATTTTATGGTATTTAAAGATTCTTTTAACCTCCTTGAGGTGCTTTTGAGTTGGTCGTGCTTGATAACGTGCACAATAGCATACTGCTTGCACTAAGTCTGGTCTACTAGATGTCAAGTACATGAGTGACCCGATTTTACTACGATAATCAGATTGGTCTACGGGTTCTCCACTCAAATCTACATCTAGTTTGGGTTTAGTAGCCAATGGTGTACCAATGGAGTGACAATTGTCCATATTATGCTTTTTTTCAAAGAATTCTAAAGCGTCTTGGCCTTGATTGAGAAATATACCCTTTGAGGACTGGTGGATCTGAAGTCCTAAAAGAATTTCTCTCCCCCATATAAGGACTATTCAAATCTACTGTGCATTAACTTTTCAAATCTTTTGAATATTTAGGGTTTGTAGACCCAAAAATTATGTCATCAACGTAAATCTGCACAAGTAGAATATCCTCCCCGTATTTTATCTTGAATAAAGTTGGGTCAATTGTACCTTTAGTAAAGCCTTTGGACATCAGAAAGTTTGATAGTTCATCGTACCAGCTCTTGGAGCTATGATTTATCCATAGAGCTTTCCTCAGAAGGTAGACTTTTTCTGGATGATCTGGATGAACGAACCCTTCTGGTGAGCAACATAAACCTCCTCCTGCAGTGGGACATTAAGAATGCCAGTTTTCCGTCATTGATAGATTGGAAAAGAGCTTGTGATGCTGCCAGTGGGCAAGAAAAGTCCGGAACTGCTTCCAAGCGAGCAATGGTAGCTAATGATTCTTCAAATCAACCCTAAATATTCAAAAAGATTTGAAAAGTTAATGCACAGTAGATTTGAAATGTCCTTAATGGGGGAGATGAAATTCTTTTTAGGACTTCAGATCCACCAGTCCCCAAAGGGTATTTTTATCAATCAGGCCAAGTACGCTTTAGAGATTCTGAAAAAGCATAATACTGGAACCATTTGTACTCCATTTGGTACCACCATTGGCTACCAAACCCAAACTAGATGTAGATTTGAGTGGAGAACCCGTAGACCAATCTGATTATCGTAGTAAAATCGGGTCACTCATGTACTTGACATCTAGTAGACCAGACTTAGTGCAAGCAGTATGCTATTGTGCACGTTATCAAGCACGACCAACTCAAAAGCACCTCAAGGAGGTTAAAAGAATCTTTAAATACCTAAAGGGTACCATTAACATAGGACTCTGGTATCCAAAGGATTATGCTTTCAACTAAACAGCATTTCAGACGCTGATCATGCCGGATGCCTTGATACTCGGAAAAGCACTTCTGGAGGGATACAGTTCCTTGGTGATAAAAACTTGTAAGCTGGATTTTCAAAGAAACAGAAATGAACTTGCAATGTCTTTGCAGAGGCAGAGTACGTGGCTTATCTGCAAGTTGTGCTCAAGTAATGTGGATGAGGACACAGCTTCAAGATTATGGCTTCAACTACAACAAAATACCGTTGTATTGCGACTCTCAGTCAGCCATAGCAATCTCATGCAACCCCGTACAACACTCACGGACAAAGCACATCCATACTCGGTATCATTTCATAAAGGAACAGGTTGAAAATGGTATAATTGAATTATATTTTGTCAGAACTGAATACCAATTAGCTGACATGTTTACGAAAGCCCTTCCTGAGGATCGGTTTAAGTATCTTGTCAGAAGGATTGGTATGAGATGTTTGACTCCAGCTGAACTGGAGGTTCTGACAAATGAGTCTGCTTGATATCATCATCAAACATCAACATGTAAATATTTTTTATGGAAAAGCAAATACAAAATCAGAAAATCAGAAAATTTCCAAAAAGATTCTTCTCGACATGTCTCTTGGAATCGATAACATTTACGTGCTTAGAAATGTCGATTAACATTGACACGGGTGTGTAAATGAAGTTCGAGCGAGAGTTGCAAATAGTTTCAAAACATGTCATTTCTAATTTTCTAGATGGCTTATGTGCAAATGTCAGTACATAACCCGGACTTCAAATAAAGGAAGGTTTATAACTTATCCTCACAACGAGAAAATTAACGTTTCTCGGTCTTGAGTGTCTTAAAAGAATCAATTTCTTTAGCTCAAGAAATAGGATAGTGGTACGTTTCAGTGCGCTTACCTTAAGGTTAGAAGAGAAATCTCTAAATCTGGTTTTCAAAAAGTTGAACACAATTTTCAAGAATTTCTCGATGGACAATTCATAATCTTTCAAAATTGTGTGTTCAACAGTCCATCCCTCACAATGTTTTTAAAAGGACAACAATTTTCAATTGGTTCTATTATCTGGGGGGAGTTTTTCGAAAAACAAAGTTTTAATTGTTCTTGAATACATCATCAACGACCATTATTAGTATTCAAAAACATTATCAAAATTATTCCAAAACATTCATGCTAACCATATTTTCTCCACAGATTTTTAAGACATATTTTAATCACAAGGTATTTCAAAAAAAAACTATGGGGTTTATTATTTAAAATAAGGGGAGAAAATGTAATTAATAATATATATCTATTCGACTCCCAATGTGCTGAAGATAAGGTTTTTATTGGTTCGATCTTATATCCCAAAAAACATCTGAATTATCCGACGATTCTGAAGACATAAGGTGGTTATTGGTTAGGATAATCAATCCTATGATCCAAACCAGAACGGAGGATCTAACCCAAGGATAATCCAAAGTTAGAAATAGCAGTCCTTAGGTATGATTGGAGATGAATGTATATGGGAATAATGCCGACAAAGATTGAGTTAACACTGGAACAAACACAACAAGGTGTTAGTAATGACGTCTTGGTATGCATTGAAGGCGTTGAAGAATGAAAAAGAAATGTATGGATAAAGGGTCTAAAGAAAGAATCCCTCCACACAACTTAAGGCAGAAACCGGGTCAATACATATGCTGTCAGAATCACAAGTTGATTGCTGACATGTAACGACATCATGGACCCAGTGATGCAATGCACAACCCTTCCCAACCATTCGGGTTTCTCTCAACAGAAACTTGTCTCATTTGTCACGGAGATACACACGTTATCTATTGACATCTCACTCCGAGATTGTTGATATTGAATAGGTGGCAAACTGCTCCAGCCTCCGAGTACTAAAACCAAAATGCACTAATCGAGTCTAGAGCAAAGAGATCAATCAAAATCTCGTTAGGACACATTCCATTTCAAACACTTGTTGAACATCATCAGGTTCACAAGCTGTTATCAAGAGTCCTACGCAATATCATTGTGATATTTGCCAGAACATTCAGAGTGATACTCTTTAGTATTCACAATGACGAATGGAAATCCTTCCAGTGTCATCATCAAACAGCACTGCGGTAGGTGACTTGTGAGATTCTATATGAATCAAACTTGTGACAACTGGATATCGATTTGGTCCAGTAAATGAATTGACGGTTGATGAATTATAATAAAAGCAGGACTCTCTCGATGTGCTACAAAAAAACTCTTTAACGAGTGAACGTACGATTGATTTTCAAATCAATTTTCTCGATTATCACAAAGTATCTGCAGGTCAAACGGTGGTATCGGCACTCATCCACATTCAAATGCTCAACAATTACAATAAGAAGACATACTATCTAGAAGCTCAAGGATTGAAAGACAAAAGACTTCCGCTACTCTGATTTAAAGCTTTCAAGATAATGCAAAAGTATGAGCATGTTGGTCAAAGACACAAGATCGCAAGATGGCAAAGACGATAAAGACAATGACAAAGGCTCAAAGTCAAGATCGCAAAGCATGAAGGAACAAGCCTACAACAAATAACGAAGACAAAGACCAAGAACACTCGAGCTTAAACGACAAAAGCAATCTCACTGATCTCATGAAGGAGTGTCATCAATGAACTCACTTCGGGGGAGATTGTTAGCCTCAATTTCATTGAGTCAATTAAGGAAGCTCGTTCCCGTGTTCAAGACCTCACTTCGGGGGAGATTGTTAGCCTCAATTTATTGAGTCGAACAAGGAAGTTCGGTTACTCTACGATGGAGCTTTCGAGTCTTTAATAGTTATGTTGTAATAGTATAATATCCGGGAATCGGGCTCGATAGTGAATCTAATATTGTATATGTTTCGGGTTTAATCCCAAGCAAAACCCGAGCCCGGGTCCTAGTTAAATATCCCGCGCGTCATTTAACGTGACGGGGTATATAAGCTTTTTCTTACCATAGAAAAAGCTAGTTGAAAAAGTTGTTTTCTTTTCAAAATTTAATCTTTTCTCATTTCTCTCTCATTTCTCTCTCCTCTTTCTCTCTCTAAACAACTCACTCTCTTTCTCCTTTCTAGTTTGATTCGTGTATGTTATATGTGAAGTGAAGTGTTATCGGGATCCTACATACAATATCAGAACTATTATGCCCATGTGTAGGAAAACATCCGTAAATACGGCCAATTACACATAAAAGGAAAACATGATAAAATATGACACAACTTTACTGCATCTGTTTGATGAACTTTAGTGCATCTGTATGATGCAATTTAGTCAAATGAATGAATTTCAGACATAAAGTAAAATAAGCTCTACCTAGTTATCACGGATTACAAAGAATATAACTATTAATTAAGATTTACCTTGATATGTAATTTTTTTCAATCGTGGCACAAGTAATTGTGTGATGCTCGATCTTTTACAATCAGTGACCATTAGATACTTCATGAAACCATTACTAGAATCGTCGATCATACCAAGCTTACGATTGATTTAATTTCATTACTAACGTTGCACCTAAAATATCATCATCACAACAACCAGCGAACCAATACACTCTATCATTACCACTTTCTGAACCATTTCCAAGTAATCTGCTCTAGTCGTCATCATCTAGAACCATACAAAGTGATAAAAAAATCAACTTCGTATATTGACGTCGAACAAGAAAAAACTCCTAAGCCCTTATTACCCGCTGATCAGTTTCACAATTAGTCCACACGAAAACATTGTAAACAACCAGAAACATACAAAAGGTATAAAACACTATAAACATGCAGAAACATGCAAAACTTAACATTGTAACCTTACCAATCGCAAAAAGGGCTAATATTGACGTAGTGATACTTACAGTAGCAACAAACCTGAAGTCGATAAAAATTGTCTTGGCGGTGTTTCATCAAATCTAAAATTCTCTTGGGCGATATTATATTAGGGCATTATTCACAAAATATCTATTAGGGCATCATAATGTAAAATTAGAGAATCACGGTTAGAAAAATATCATTAAGACATTTTATCAAACATTTGGTGTGCAGTTTTTGTAAACATGTTTTAACTATTATAGCATCAGTTTAAAAAAATAGGGCATAATCTATTTATGTATGATTAGAGCATCTGTTTGTGAGATTAAAGCATCATGAATTAATTTAAGGCAAATGTTTGTTTCAGGAAATAACATCTGATTGTATGAATTAATTTAAGGCGTCTAAAAAATGTCACGACATCTGTATGTAGCATTATTGCAATAGTTGTTGCAATATCTGTGTATATAATATGTTATAGTATCTTTTTAATAAATTAAAACATCTGTATGTATGATTAATGTTTAAATCTGTTATAAGGATTCAAGCATCAGTTTAGAAGATTAGCGGATATTTGTTAGTGAGACTAGACGAGTACACGCGCACAGCGACGAAAATTCATAGCGGCCTATAATTAACGATATGCTAGATTGTTGTAAGTTTTTCGTGTAACGTGAAAATATCAACATGTAATTGCAAACGGCTGTAACATACGATAAGTCGACTCAAACAAAAATTCTTAACATGTATCAAAGAACGTTAGAAAACATATTAGGGTTGTTTATATAGGCATTGGGGAAAAGTTTGAACTTCAAATTTAAAAGATTTTTAACATCTCATGCCATTATGTAATTCACAGCCATTACTTTAGAAAATAGTGTAAGAAATATTCAAGTGAATTAAGTCATTCCAAAAATAGGAAACACATTACTGTAAGTTTTGACTTTTCCATCGTGTGTGTATGTGTGTATTATAAGTTACAACTTTTCCATCGTGTCTGTTTTAAGGTATTCAAATACATTCCATAAATAAATTAGAAAAAGTTCTCGTCTATAACGTTGATATGAAATACATTCCTTCAATATGAATATGAATATTCAATTAGGTCATAATACTTTTATACTTTCCTTACATTCACTTCTTCATCAATGTGATTAATTATTCATTCACAGCCATAATACTTTCTTACTTGTTCATTATCAATTGTGTATTGCCGAGTATATTGATAAGAGATGATGTTGATGTTTGTGGATATTTGTCTTGCAGGTTGAAATTCAAATTTTTCAAATTCAAATTTCAAAAGTTACATGATATAATTCATAACAAATTTTACAACATTAAACTTTATAACCCAAATTTTTACTACAAACTTTAGTAACTAATTTATACAAAAAAATTACAAATAAACTTTATAACAAATTTACACTACAAACTTTATAACAAATTTATACAATAGTCCTTATAACAAATTTCTGGCAAAAAACGCGGCAGCGACGGAAGCTTCATTTTCCGGGGAGAAAGCGATGAAGGTGGTTGTAACAAAAAAATTTACATAAATTATTTCACATTTTTTACATAAAAACAGCTTTTATATCTAAAAGAAATACCTACGAAATTCCAAATATTTTGAAAATTTTATCATAGCTTTATATAATATTGGAGAGTTACCAAAAAATAAAAAATATATATTTTTGACGAATTTTGTTATTTTTTATAAAATAAAACGAAACATGAATAAATACTTGAAATAAATATAGATCTAACCAAAACCGGCAAGTAAAGTAAGGGCAACAGATTTTTGGCGAGTCCACCGACGGCAGTAATTATTCCGGCGAGTCATTAAAAACAAATCAAAACAATATTACAAGTTCACAAATAAACTTATAAAGAATTTTCACACCAATAATACAAAAGCAAATTAAACATAAATAAATACACAACTTTTTCTGGCAAGTCCTGCGGAATAAAAACCAACATATTTGGCGAGATTTGCGAACACCTACAAAAACCTATAGATCTACTTAAAAATTATAGATCTGTATAAAACATTGAAAAAAAAACCTTCAAGATATATTACAAAAAACCCTCAAACCTTGCCAAATCATATAGATCTATTATAATATAAAACAATACCTCAAAAAAATTAGCTACGGTGGGCCGGCGGCGACAGCCGGCGGTGGTGGGGCGACAGCCGGCGGTGGTTAGAGAGAAACTGATTTTTGGTTTAGAGAGAGAGAGGAGTGTAGTGTTGTGTGTGTTTTAGAGAGATAATGAATTGTGTGAATGGGATATGTGTGTCTTTTGTTCTTTTATAAAGATTTTGTGTCAATCAATTAGTATGCATTCCTTTTTTAAGTTTTGACTGCGATTAAGTTTTGACTGCTATTAAGTTTTTCCTAAAATAGATTAAGTTTTTCACTTTTCAGTTTTCAAGAATTGAGGCTAAATGCTTTATAATGCAGTATAGATTAGTAAATAATGGGTTCATGATTAGAGCATCTATTATTTTGATTAAAACATCATGCAGTACATTATGGTATACACCTTAATCTGTTTTGTGAGATTAAAGCATCATAAATTGATTTAAGGCATATATTTGTTTCATGAAATAGCATATTATTTTTTTTATTTTTTCCAGTGTTCTAAAAGGCGCGCCTTTGTGGCGCCAAGGCGTCGCTAAGGCGTGAGGCGTGACCTCCACATTACGAAATAGACCAAGGCGTCGACTTTAGGTGTGGCGTAAGATAAGGCGCGATAAGGCGTGAGGCGTAGGTAGCCTTTTAGATTCAACTTACACCCTCTTCTTCCTCCCCCCCCCCCTACCTCAGATAAAACAAATTTTTTTCCCAGAATGAAGATATTCATGTGAGGATAGTTTCTTAACTTTATTCATATGTACAAAGATTTATGTAAACTTATATATATATGAAATATGATATAAATATATAAATATTTTCATATTTTGGGGTGCCTTAAGCCACGCTTTAAAAACGCAAAGGCTACGCCTTGGCCGCTAAGGCGTGAGGCTTGGTCATGCCGCTACGTCACGCCTCACATTATTTATAATCTTGATCTTATTATATGATTGAGATTGAGAATTTTACTTTTTTGTAAAACCTTCAACAAAACCGAAGAAGCTTGTAGCGGATAACTCGCGATTTGTATGTTGACCTAGACACACACCACATCCTGTTGTATCATGACAAAAAAACAAACACATTACTCATGGAGTTGTTTTATTAGCAACTTTCGTTATTAAGAACAGAAAAAGAGAAATGAATGATACTATGACCCCTCCCCTCACCACTTTATTGTAGAGATGAGGGGGTAGAAAACCTATATCTGAATGGGTGAATCTGTCTGCTACTACAAAGGAGAGAAAGAAACTTTCGACTATTAAATGCCCTAGACTAAAGACATCGTTTGACATCTCTGCTATATATAGAGTATATAACCGACCTATATATTCCCTAGTTGGGCTAAATTAGGCTAAACTTACACAATGACCCTCTAACTTAATTTTTATAACTAATTTGGATACTAAGATTTAATTCCACTTTATACATATTAGCCAATACGATTATCTCAACAAATTCACCTATGCTGAACTTTAGCAACAGGGATATCCTTTGACAAGGCACCTGTAGCTATACCACGCTACTTTCTTTTAGGCTAGAATTCCAGACTCTATTGCGAGTCTTTAGCCAAATAGCCTCCTTTGCAAGCCTCCGTAAGTGTTCATCATACCCCGCTTCAGTTGGAGACTAAGCCCATCATGTGCTGCATCATAGCTTCTCGCTTCCTCCACATACTTGTTATCATCAACCCGTAGCTTGTGATGATCTACCCATGGCACTTGATCTATCTTCCTATGGTGTAGTCAAAATCCACAAAAACCTGTACGTTTGTCTATAATCCAAAATCAAACTTATCCAACATACCCACATCTGCCGATGCTATGTCAAGTCTCGTGCAGACCATCTGATACTCCTGGCTTCCAACCGCATATATACATGACCACTTACCATTCTTTTCACATCAAGGACTTGATAGACTTACCCTCAACAAACAGTATAGAGTGTCCTTCCAACAAAGTCTGTACCAACTTCCTGTGTAACTGGACTGTGTCACCCAGAGAGTATTCCACTCTGACCCTGACGATCTCCATACCATGTACATTCCATTTGCTCTATCCAGCAAACCCTTGGTAGGCCAGATCTCAGTCCTTGGCATTCCGCAAGAACAACCATATCATTATATAAGAAATAAATATATGAAATTACCTGGTGGTATACACCCAGTCATAGACATCGCTGTACATCATGCATTCTTAACCATTGTAAGCACATAAACATCTGACCGAGCTTCAAATCATTCTTTCAATCCAGCCTTCCACTTGGAAATCACCTCACAAGCAACTGTATTATTGAAAGTCAATGACTCATGTGCATAAATCTTCTCCGCTTCAGCAACTGCAAAAGCAGCCTCATTATTGTCTTCTCTATAGCTGATAGTGTATGTGTTGAGTTTGCTCCCCCATATCACGTGATATATATGATTAGTATATCATATTATTGTGTTTTTACTTCATGTGAACAGCTACATGATCGACATTCCCATGAGGTTCCACCTCAAATGTATGATCCTCCTGCGGTTCCACCTTAAACTCAACTCCTTGTAACACCTGCACTGAACCCGTACCTACACCAGAACCAATGAAAGTTTTCTTGTATTCCCCACTTTCATTGAAACCCATATTCCTGTAAAGCACTACCTTTGAAGTAACGTCATCTAACCTCCAAAGCTTTATTACCCACTATACCTTTACGGTATCCCAGGAATATGCACTTGACCTTAACCGGTTCAAGCATCCCTTGCTTAATACTAGCAAGCCAACAAAAAAACCCTAACATATCTATAGGCGTCTTAAATCCAATCGCTGATGATGGTGACCTTGTTCACTAGATATGTAGACATGGTTGTATCCTCTGCCCAAAGAACCTTGGACATACCAGACTGAATCAGAAAACAATGTACCTTAGCCAAGAGTGTCACATTCATCTCATAACCAACCCATTTCTGCTGTATCACTACAACACCCAAATGTTTGGTGACCCCACTCTTCGTACATTGTTGTGTAGACCTCTGATTACAAAAATCAAGAAACATTACCCGTCTTGATCTTCCACCCAGATATTCTCCTAACTGCTTCCTACCCTTTAATGTCTTCCTGGTCACTGCCTGACCGTCCAGGGTATATACGCAATTAGCTCTTCTTGTTCCTGATAGTACCACCAGTGAACCCTTTATAACCTTGATCTTGACTGACTGCATCTTCACGATAAAACCCTCTTTTTTAAGAATGCCCAGCGATATCAAGTTTCGTCTTAATTCCGAAACATACCTGACGTTGTCCAACACGAAACTTGACCCATCCCTCATCTGTATTTGAACCTTACCTGTCCTCTGTATACGCATTCCCTGCCATCACCAAGCAGTATTTTACCACCCTCATACTCTTCAAAATCAACCAATTAATCTCTCATGTATGTTATATGGTATGAGCCCCCTGAATCCATGATCCAGTCCAATATTTCTTCAACACTCATAGCCATAACATCAACACTGTCATACCCATCAGCTCCATAACCAGATTCCTGATCTTCAATCCTGACAAAACCTTGAGATTTCTTGTGATTATACCTGGGACAATCCTTCTTTAATGCTCCTCAGACTGAATATATAACACCTGCAGTCTTTGCTTCTTTCCTATGGACGTTGACCAAACACTATCGATATCATGCCTTTATATCCTTTCCGACCAGTCTCCCCCTCCATAAACCCTTCAACACCATCACCCTTTTTGCTTCTGTCATCTTCTAAAGTTCTCTAAAATTAAGTGTCACGAGCACGTCTTCTAGCTTCAAAGTATCCCGACGATATAGCAAAGTCTCCACGAAATTATCGTAAGATGATGGTAAAGATGTGAGTAATAATAATAATGCCTTATCCTCATCCGATATAGCAGTATCTATAGCCGTTAAGTTACCTACCAGCTCTCGTTTTTTGCGGAAACTCATCAATATGTTCAGACTGACTCTTACCTGGATGCATTTGAAAAGTATATAACTTCTTCTTCAAGTACAAACGATTAGCTAAAGACTTTGTCATGTATAAAGTCTCTAACTTTTTCCAAATCCCCGCTGCAATCGTCTCCTTGGTGATCTCCCGTAGGACCTGATCAAATAATTCAAAAAAAAAAAAACCCCACAAGAATCAATGCGCTGTAAGCTTTTTTCTGAATGACATTATCGTATGCCGCTATTGTGGCTGCAGGTAATATCCAATGTGCGGCTAATCCTCGATGTTCATCAAAGCCTTCTCCTTACTGTCAATAGAGCGAAGTATTCTTCCATGAAAATTTCTAAGTCAAACTTGGTCCCCGTCATCTTTGTCCAAACCCTTTGTTTATTCTGATAACCTTGTGATAAAAACCTCACACCACCTAACTAAACAAAGTACCCGTGTGTAACACCCTTGTCAACTTTATATGCTAAACCCGTAACTAAGCAAACACGACTAAGAAATATTTAGACACTTCAAACACCTTGGTCAAATTAACCTTCAAAGCAAGTAACTTCTTGTTAAATCGTCTTTATCCTTTTTTATAAAAACTATAAGCCTTTGAAATCAAGAACTAAAAGAAACCTTTGAATAAAATAATCCTTTTTATCCCATTAGGACTTTTTCCTGCCAATGAATAACAAAAGGGAACCGTTTTACCCAAACAATACTTTGAACCTTTTTACTCGGTCTTCAAATCGAAAACCTAGGCAACCCGAAATACGTTAACCTGTTGATCGTTGTAAGAACGAAAATACAACAACCCTTAAGCTTCAAGACTTCCCTTTAGTCGAACCTTGTGCCTTACTTTCTTTTGTCGTTAACCATGAAACCCAACAGAATCGCTCTTCAAGAACTATCAAACATATAAGTTTTCTTTTGTGTTCACTGGAAACACAAGTTGATCCGAATTCGCTTCTTTTTCAACGAAAAAACCCATCAGAAAACCTTCATGTCGTGACACGGTGTGGTGCGTTAACAAAAGCTCCTGACACCTTTCGAAGCTCCATAATCCAAAACCTCAAAGACCCTTGTGTCGACTTACGTTTTTAATAATCCCTCCAAAACCCAAGCTTAACCTGTTGTTGTCGTTGATCCTGGTAGCCCAAACAGAAAACCAACCTTCTGCTCCTATATAGAAACGATCACCAATCGAACCTAGCCTTCCAAGAACGTCGAACCTGGCTTCGATACCACTTGTTGTAAAACCCTACAACCAACGCGAAGAAGCTAGTTGTGGATAACTCGATTTGATGATGACTCGAACACACACAACCTTGTTGTATCATGACAGAAAACAAAACACATAACACGAGATGTTCTCAACTATCGTTTATTAAGAACAAGGAAAAGAATGAACGATACAATGATCCCTCCCCCCTTACCTCTTTATTGTAGAGATGAGGGGGGGGAAGAAAACCAACTCTTAAAGGAGTTGTAACTGCCTGCTGCTACAAAGGAGAGAAAGAAAAATCACTATTGAATGACCTAGACTAAAGGACATCGTTTGAACATCCTCTGTATATATAGACGTATATAACGACCTATATATTCTCATAGTTTGGCTAAACTACTACACAATGACCTAGACTTAATAGTTATAAACTAATACTGGATACTAAAATATAACATATTTTTTCTCGAAAATGGTTAAAAAATTATAACTAAATGAATTTTGGGTTAATTGCCTAAAAATGTATAATACTTGTCACTTTTTGTCATTGTATGTAGACAACTATTTTTTTTGCCATTGTGTCGCTCAACTTTTGAATTCGTGCTATTGTGTGTATTCTGCGACTATTTCTGCATGTAAAATGACAATTTTACCCTTCAAAATTTGAAAAAAGTAAGGGTAAAATCGTTCACAAATACACACAATAGCACAAATTTAAATGTTGAACGATCACAATAACAAAAAATAGTTGTCCTACATTATAATGACACATAATGACAAGTATTTACCAGTTTTAGGCATTAACCCAAATTCATTTAGTTATAATTTTTTTAACATTTTTCGAGAAAAATTTTGTTATATGTAGTATCCTTATATAGTTTATAAATAGTAAGTCTGGGGGGTCATTGTGTTGTTAGCCAAACTAGAGAATATATAGGTCGGTTATATACTCTATATATACAGAGGATGTCAAACGATGTCTTTAGTCTAGGTCATTCAAGAGTCGATTTTTCTTTCTCTCCTTTGTAGCAGCAGACAGTTTCAAACTCATTAAGATGTATGGTTTTCTTCCCCCCCCTCATCTCTACATAAAGAAGTAGGGGGAGGGATCCCAATTTTTGGTATCGTTCATTCTTTTCCTTGTTCTTAATAAACAATAGTTGAGAGCATCTCGTGTGTATGTGTTTGTTTTCTGTCATGGTACAACAGGTTGTGTGTGTGTCGAGGTCATCATCAAATCGAGTTATCCGCTACTAGCTTCTTCGGTTTGTTGTAGGGTTTAAACACGTGCGTTCGGAGGCATGGTTGGGACGTTCTTGGAGGCTAGGTTCGATTGGTGATCGTTTCTTAGATAGGAGCAGAAGGTTGGTTTTCTGTTGGGCTACAGGCGATCAACGACAACAACAGGTTTTAGCTTGGGTTTTGGAGGGTTATTACAAAACGTAAGTCGACACAAGGTTTTCTTGAGGTTTTGGATTATGGAGCTTACGAAAGGTGTCAGGAGCTTTTGGTTACTCGCACCCACGGAGTCACGACATTGAAGGTTTTCTTGATGGGTTTCGTTTGAAAAGAAGGCGAATTCGGATCAACTTTGGTGTTTCCAGTGAACACAAAAGAAAAACTTATATGTTGATTGTTTCTTGAAAGAGCAAGATTTCTGTTTGGGTTTAAGGTTAACGACAAAGAAAGTTAAGCGCAAGGTTCGACTCTAAAAGGGAATTCTTGAACGCTTATAGGTTTGTTGTTTTTCGTATTACAAAGGATCAACAGGTTAACGTTTTTCGGGTTGCCTGGTTTTGATTTGAAGACCGAGGTAAAAAGGTCAAAGTATTATTTGGATAAAACGGTTTCCTTTTGTTATTCATTGGCAGGAAAAAGTCCTATGGGATAAAAGGATTATTTTATTCAAAGGTTACTTTTTAGTTCTTGATTTAAAAGGCTATGTGTTTTTTATAAAAAAGGATAAGACGATTTTTAATAAGGAAAGTTACTTGCTTTGAAGGTTAATTTGACAAAGTGTTTTGACGTGTCAAATTTTTCTTGTCGTGTTCTTAGTTACGGATTTAGGCATTATAAAAGTCGACAAGGGTGTTAACTACGGGTACTTTGGTTAGTTCGGTGTTGTGAGGTTCATATCCAAGGTTTTCAGAAGAAAACAAAGGGTTTGGACAAGATGACGGGGACAAGTTTAACATGAAAAATTTTCAATGGAAGAATGATTTCGCTCTTATACAGGTAAGGATGACAGGCTTTGTTGGAACATCGATGGATCTAGCCGCAAGCAATGAGTAGTTACCTGCAACCACAATAAGCGGCATCCGATAATGTCACTCAGGAAAAAAGCTCTACAGCGCATTGATCTTCAGTGTTTGGATGTGGGAATATGGGAGTATCACCAAGGAGACGATTGCAGCTGGGATTTAGGAAAAGTTAGAGATTTTATACATAAACAAAGTCTTTAGCTAATCGGTTTTGTACTTAAGAAAAAAGTTATAACTTTTCAAAATGCTATCCAGGTTAAGAGTCAATATGAAAATATTGATGAGTTTCGCAAGCTGGTAGGTTACTTAACTGTTAGATACTGCTATTAATCGGATAGGATAATAGGCATTATTATTATTACTCACATCTTTCCATCATCTTACGATCAATTCCGTTCAGACTTTGCTATATCTCGAGATACTTTGAAGCTAGAAGACGTGCTCGCGACACTTAATTTTAGGGAACTTCTAGAATGTGGACAGAAAGCAAAGGGTGATGGTGGTGAAGGGTTGTATGTGAGGGGGAGATCTGGTCGGAAGAGTTATAAAGCTTGGATATAGCTAGTGGGTGTGTCAAAGTCATAGGAAGAAGCAACAGACTCAAGGGTTTATTATGTCAGTACTGAGGAGCATTTAATGAGGGATTGTCCCAGGTATAATCAAAGAAATCTCAAGATTTTGTCAGGTTTGGAGATCTGAATCTGGTTATGGAGCTGATGGGTGATTTGACAGTGTTATGTTATGGCTTATGGTGTTGAAGAACTATTGGACTGAGATCATGGATTCAGGGGGCTCATACCATATAACATACATGAGAGATTACTTGGTTGATTTTGAGACGTATGACGGTGGTAATATACTGCTTGGTGATGGCAGGGAAATGCGTAACAGAGGACTGGTAAGGTTCAAATACGATGAGAGATGGGTCAGTTTCGTGTTGGACAACGTCAGGTATGTTCCAGGATTAAGACGAAACTTGATATCGCTGGGCACTCTTGAAAAAGAGGGTTTTACCGTGAAGATGCAGTCAGGCAAGATCAAGGTTATAAAGGGTTCGCTGGTGGTACTATCAGGAACTAGAAGAGCTAATTGCGTATATACCCTAGACGGTCAGGATGTGAAATCTGTGACCAGGAAAAGACATTATAAGGGTAGGAAGCAGTTAGGAAGAATATCTGGGTGGAAGTTCAAGCGGGTAATGTTTTTTTATTTTTGTAAAAAATCAGAGGTTTCACAAACAAAAGTACGAAGAGTGGGAGTCACCAAACATTTTGGGTGTTCTAGTGACGACAGGACTGAATGGGTTGGTTAAGGAGATAAATGTGACACTCTTGGCTAAGGTTCGTTTGTTTTCTGATTCCAGTTAGTTTGTCAGATTCTTTGGGGCAATGGGATACTACCATGTATACATATCTTAGTGAACAAGGTCACATCATTAGCTGGATTTCGATTAGACGATATTAGATATGTATAGAGTTTTTTAAGGTGCTTGCTAGTATTAAGCAAGGGATGCTTGAACCGGTTAAAGTCAAGTGCATATTCCTGGGATACCGTAAAATTATAGTGGGTAATAAAGCTTTGGAGGTTAGATGACGTTACTTCAAAGGTAGTGCTTTACAGGAATATGGGTTTCAATGAAAGTGGGGAATACAAGAAAACTTTCATTGGTTTTGGTGTAGGTACGGGTTCAGTACAGGTGTTACAAGGAGTTGAGTTTAAGGTGGAACCGCGGGAGGATCATACATTTGAGGTGGAACCTCATGGGAATGTCGATCATGTAGCTGGTTCACAGGAAGTAAAAACTCAAGATTTGATATACTATCATTTATCCACGTGATTAGGGAGCAATACTAAACCATAAACTATTCAGCTATAGAGTTAGGCAGTACTGAAGCTTGCTTTTGCAGTTGCTGAAGCGGAGAAGATTTATGCACATGAGTCATTGACTTTCAATAATACAGTTGCTTGTGAGGTGATTTCCAAGTGGAAGGCTGGATTGAAAGATGATATGGATGCTCGGTCAGATGTGTATGTGCTTAGCAATGGTTGCAAGAAGTGCAGTGATGACAGCGATGTCTATTACTGGGTGTATACACCTGGTATTGTTCATATATTTATTTCTTTAATATAGATGATATAGGTATGTTCTTGCGGATTGCAGCTGAGTCTGGGTACAAGGGTTTGCTGGATAAAGCAAAGGGAAATGTACTTGGTATGGAGATCGTCAGGGATCAGAGTGGTAATACTCTGAGGGTGTCACAGTCCAGGTTTTACAACAGGAAGTTGGTACAGACTTTGTTGGAGGGACACTCTATACTGTTGTTGGAGGGTAGTCTATCAAGGGGTTATTGTGTGATGTGGAAAAGAATGGTAAGTGGTCATGTATATATGCGGTTGGAAGCCAGGAGTATCAGATGGTCTGCACGAGACTTGACATAGCATCGGCAGATGTGAGTATGTTAGATAAGTTTGATTGTGGATTATAAACAAACGTACAGGTTTTTGTGGATTTTGACTACACCATGGGAAGATCGATCAATGTCATGGGTAGATCAATCACAAGGTACGGGTTGATGATACAAGGATGTGCAGGAAGCTGAGAAGCTATGATGAGCAATGATGGTTTGTCTCCAACTGAAGCGGGGTATATGACACTTACGGAGGCTGCAAAGGAGGCTATTTGGCTAAAGGGACTCGCAATAGAGTCAGGATTCGAGCTAAAGATAGTAGCGGGTATTGCTACAGGTGCCTTGTCAAAGGCTATCCCTGGTCTGAGGTTCCAGCATAGGTTGAATTTGTGAGTATCAGTATACGCTAATATGGTATTAAGGTGGGGAAATTTTAATAATTTAGTATCCATATAGTTTATATATATTAAGTTCTAGAGGGTCATTGTATAAGTTTGCCTAAGTTTTGCAACAATCTAGGGAATTTGTAGGGTCGGTTATTATACTCTATTTATACAGCAGGATGTCAAACGATGGTTCTGTAGTCTAGGGCATTTAATAGCTCCGAAGTTTCTTCTCTACTTTGTAAGTAGCAGACAGGTTCAACTCCATTTAGAGTTGGTTTTCTTCCCCCCTCATCTCTACAATAAAGAGGTGAGGGGGAGGGGTCTTTGTATAGTATCATTCTTTTCATTGTTCTTAATAAACGATAGTTGAGAGCATCTCATGTGTATGTGTTTGTTTTCTGTCATGGTACAACAGGTTGTGTGCCTGTCGAGGTCATCATCAAATCGAGTTATCCGCTACTAGCTTCTTCGGTTTGTTGTAGGTTTTACAAAAAAGTAAATTCTCATTTCAATCATATATTAGATCAAGATCTATAATTAATGTGAGGCTTGACGTGCAGACGGCATGACCAAGGCCTCACGCTTAGGCGGCCAAGGAGTAGCCTTTGCGTTTTTAAAGCGTGGCTTAAGGCGGCTCAAAATATGAACATATTTATATATTTATATCATATTTCATATATATTAAGTTTACATAAATCTATTTGTACATAGGATAGTTAAGAAAAAAATATCCTTCACATGTTAATATTCTTTCATTTGGGAAAAGAAATTTTTTTATCGGGAGTTGAATTTAAAAGGTACCTACGCTCACGCCTTATCGGCTGCTCTTATCTTACGACCACACCTAAAGTCGTACGCCCCCCTGGTCATTTCGTAATGTGGAGTCACGCCTCACGCCTTTAGCGACGCCTTGGCGCACAATGGCGCGCTTTTAGAACACTGATTAATATGCTATTTCATGAAACAAATATATGCCTTAAATCAATTTTATGATGCTTTAATCTCACCAAAAACGATTAAGGTGTATACCATAATTGTTATGCATGATGTTTTAAATCAAAAATATAGATTGCTCTAATCATGAACCCCATTATTTACTAATCTATACTGCTTTATAAAGCATTTAGCCTCAATTCTGACAAACTGAAAGTGATTAAACTTAATCTTATTTTAGGAAAACTTAATAGGCAGTAAACATTAATGTAGTCAAAAACTTAAAAAAAAGGAATGTTACTTATGATTGACACAAAATCTTTATAAAGAACAAAAGACACACATATCTCATTCTCATACAATTCATTTATCTCTCTCTAAAACACACACACAACACTACACTCCTCTCTCTCTCTCTAAATCCAAAAATCAGTTTCTCTCTAACCACCGCCGGCTGTCGCCCCACCACCGCCGGCTCCGCCGCCCGCCCACCGTAGCTAATTTTTTTGAGGTATTGTTTTATATTATAATAGATCTATATGATTTGGCAAGGTTTGAGGGTTTTTTGTTATATATCTTGATGGTTCTATGTTGATCAATGTTTTTATTAGATATATTTAATTTTATAAGTATGATCTATAGGTTTTGTAGGTGTTGCAAATCTCGCTGGAATATGTTGGTTTTATTCCGCAGGACTCGCCGGAAAAGTTTGTGTATTTATTTATGTTAATTTGCTTTTGTATTTTGGTGTGTAAATTCTTTATAAGCACTTATTTGTGAACTTGTAATATTGTTTTGATTTGTTTTTAATGACTCGCCGGAATAATTACTGCCGTCGGTGGACTCGCCGAAAAATCTGTTGCCCTTACTTTACTTGCCGGTTTTGGTTAGATCTATATTTATTTCAAGTATTTATTCATGTTTCGTTTTTATTTTATAAAAAATAACAAAATTCGTCAAAAATATATATTTTTTATTTTTTGGTAACTCTCCAATATTATATAAAGCTAGGATAAAATTTTCAGAATATTTGGAATTTCGTAGGTATTTCTTTTAGATATAAAAGCTGTTTTTATGTAAAAAATGTGATATAATTTATGTAAATTTTTTTGTTACAACCACCTTCACCGCTTTCTCCCCGGAAAATGAAGCTTCCGTCGCTGCCGCGTTTTTTGCCAGAGAAATTTGTTATAAGGGAATATTGTATTAATTTTGTTATAAAGTTCTGTAGTGTTAAATTTGTTATAAAGTTTATTTCTGTAATTTTTGTATATATTTGTTTCTAAGTTTTAGTAATTGTAAATTTGTTATAAAGTTTATGTTGTAAATTTTGTTATGAATTATGTCATGTAACTTTTGAAATTTGAAATTTTTGAAAAATTTGAATTTCACCTGCAAACAAATATCTCACAAACATCATCATCATCTCTTTACAATATACTCGGCAATACACATTGATAAGTGAGACAAGTAATGAAAGTATTATGGCTGTAATGAATATTATCACATTGATAAGAAGTGAAAGTAAGGAAAGTAAGAAAGGTATGTGACCTTATTGAATATTCTATTCATTTTGAAGGATGTATTCATTCAACGTTATTGACGAGAACTTTTTCTAATTTATTTATGGAATGTATTTGAATACCTTAAAACAGACACGATGGAAAAGTTGTAACTTATAATACACACATACACACACGATGGAAAAGTCAAAACTTACAGTAATGTGTTTTCTATTTTTGGAATGACTTAATTCACTTGAATATTTCTTACACTATTTTCTAAAGTAATGGCAGTGAATTACATAATGGCAGGAGATGTTAAAAATCTTTTAAATGTGAAGTTCAAACTTTTCCCCAATGCCTATATAAACAACCCTAATATGTTTTCTAACGTTCTTTGATACATGTTAAGAATTTTTGTTTGAGTCGACTTATCGTATGTTACAGCCGTTTGGCAATTACATTTTGATATTTTCACGTTACACGAAAAACTTACAACAATCTCGCATATCGTTAATTATAGGCCGCTATGAATTTTCGTCGCTGTGTGGTTGTACTCGTCAGTCTCACTAACAAATTCCGCTAATCTTCAAAACTGATGCATTGGAATTACCTTATAACAGATTTAAACATTAATCATACATACAAATGTTATTAATTTATAAAAAAGATTTTTTTTTTTTTTTTAAACTATACACATATTATATACACAGATAGTTGCAACACTATTGCAATAATCTATTACAGATGTCGTGGACATTTTTTAGACGCTTAATTTATTCATACAATCAGATGTTATTTCCATGAACAACATTTGCCTTAAATTAATTCATTGATGCTTTAATCTCAAAACAGTTGCTTAAATCTTTTTTTAACATAAATAGATTATGCCTATTTTTTTAAACTGATGCTATAATAGTTAAAACATGTTTACAAAAACTGCACACCAAATGTTTGATAAAATGTCTTAATGATATTTTTCTAACCGTGATTCTCTAATTTTACATTATGATGCCCTAATAGATATTTTGTGAATAGATGCCCTAATTAATTTAGGCAAGAGAATTTTAGATTTTGATGAAAACACTCGCCAAGACAATTATATCGACTTCATTTTTGTTGATACTGTAAGTATCACCACGCCAATATTAGCCCTTTTTGGCCGATTGGTAAGGTTACAATGTTAAGTTTTGCATGTATATAGTGTTTTATACCTTTTGTATGTTTCTGGTTGTTTACAATGTTTCGTGTGGACTAATTGTGAAACTGATCAGCGGGTAATAAGGTGCTAGGAGTTTTTCTTGTCGACGGGTCAATTATACGAAGTTGATTTTTTTATCACTTTGTATGGTTCTAGTTGATGACGACTAGGCAGATTACTTTGGAAATGGTTTCAGAAAGGGTAAGAGTAGAGTGTATTGGGTTCGCTGGTTGTTGTTGATGATGATATTTTAGGTGCAACTGTTAGTAATGAAATTAAATTTAATCGTAAGCTTGGTATGATCGACGATTCTATGTATGGTTTCATGATGTATCTAGATGGTCCTGATTTGTAAAAGATGCGAGCATCACACAATTTTTTTTTTTTTTTTTTATTTTTTTTATAAACTTTTGGGTTTTTTTTTTTGGGCCACGATTTGAAAAATTACATATCAAGGTAAATCTTAATTAATAGTTATATTCTTTGTAATCCGTGATAACTGGTAGAGATTATTTTACTTTATGTCTGAAATTCATTCATTTGACTTAAATTGCATCATACAGATGACACTTAGTTCATCAATAGCATTGCAGTAAAGTTGTGTCATATTTTATTCATGTTTTCCTTTTATGTTGTAATATGCCGTATTTACGGATGTTTCTACACATGCATATAGTTTATGATTTTGTATGTAGGATCCCGATTTAACACTTCACTTTCACATATAAACATACACGAATCAAAACTAGAAAGAAGAAAGAGAGTGAGTTGTTTAGAGAGAGAAAGAGGAGAGAGAATGAGAGAGAAAATGAAAAGATATTTTGAAATGAAACAACTTATACAACTAGCTTTTTTCTATGTAAGAAAAGCTTTATACCCCGTTCGCGTTTAAATGGACCGCGCGGGATATACTCTAACTTAGACCCGGTGCTGGGTTTTGCTTGGATTAAACCCGGTAACATATTCAATTTTAGATTCACTATCGGGCCGATTCCGATATTATACTATTACAACATTAACTAATAAAGACCGAAGCTCCATCGTAGAGTAACCGAACTTCCTTGTTCGACTCAATAAATTGAGGCTAACTATCTCCCGAAGTGAGGTCTTGAACACTTGGAACGAGTTCCTTATTGACTCTATGAAATTGCGGCTAACAATCTCCCCCGAAGTGAGTTCATTGATGACTCTCTTCATGGATCAGTGAGATTGCTTTTGTAGTTTAAGCTCGGAGTGTTTCTTGGTCTTTGTCTTCGTTATTTGTTGTAGCTGTTCTTCTGCTTTGCGATCTTGACTTTGAGCCTTTGTCATTGTCTATCGTTCTTTGCCATCTTACGATCTTGTGTCTTTGGACCAACATGCTCATACTTTTCATTATCTTGAAAGCTTTAAAATCAGTGTTAGCGGAAGTCTTTGTCTTTCATCTTGAGTTTCTAGATACGTATGTCTTCGTAGGATTGATGATTTGAATGGGATTGAGGGTGCCGTTACCACCGTTTGACCTGCAAGGATTACGTTAGTGATAAACTGATGAAAATTGAGTTGAAAATCAATCGACGTTGTCATCTCGTTTAAGAGTTTTTTGTAGACATCGAGAGTGTCCTTGTTTTTATTTAAAATTCATCAACGTCAATTCATTTACTGGACAATTCGATATCCATGCTGTCACAAGTTTGATTCATATAGAATTCACATGTCACTACCGCAGTGCTGTTTGATGATGAATGGAAGGTTTCCATTCGTCCTGGGTACAAATCTTATGTGGTATATGGTGTCAACAAATCAAGTTTTGCTAACAATAATGTTGCTATGAGAAAGGAGGCTAAAATTCAAAGAAGAATATAGGATCCCGGAATCAAGATTTTTTTTAGACAAAACCTTGAGGGCAAAGTGGTTTCGAAGGAGTGTGGAGTGTTACGCCCTTGGTTTAGGATAAGTGTCATAGTTTATTAAGTTTAGGATATATGTTGAGTCGTACTAGAAAAGTGTCAAAAGTTAATGTTTAACGTGTAGTCAAGTCTAAGTCAAAAGTCAAAGTCAAAAGTTATAATAGCCGTAATAGGTCCATGGCCCATTTGAATATTAGGGTTACCTTACTTTTGTCTTATAAATACTCTTTGTATTCTTTTAGTTTATAATCAATCAATGAATCAAGTTAAAGATCAAAATATCTCTAGTTCTTCTCTCTATCTTCTTAAGGAGGAGCTTGCACACGCTTGAAGTGGTGCTGCTACTATTCGATACAACCCCTAACAAGGTCGTATCATTATTGGATCGGACCGGACTGATAGAGTCGACTAAACACATTTTGGTCCGGTTTTTGGTCCAGTCCAGTCCGATTTTAACGGACCGACTCGAATTTTGTCGGCATGACTCGATTTTTAGACCGTGAGCATCGAACATGTCTCAAACTTTACACGTCGTGTTACCACGTAGCAGTGTCATGTGTTTTCTATACCCTCCACGAGTGGTGAAACGAACCATTACACACAGCCTAGTGCATTTGGACAAAAAATACTTGAAAAATTAGTAGGGGTGCTTCAGACATTTATAATTATACTAAAGATAACTAAATAATGACTCTAATTTTTTATTCAAAAAATATTATTTTATTATAATGGGCTTAACATTATACCAATCCAAAAGAAACTCGGCCTAACAAATTACACCCGGCTTAAAAAATAATCTGGCCGGTTAAAATTTACAAAATAGCCCCTCTAACTATGTGTCAAAGCTATTTATAACTTCGGCCCAAAAAATTTTGGCGAAATAACCCCCCACGCTATGCGGCAAATTATAAAAATTATTGGCCCAGAAAATTTTTTCGACGTTACAAAGTTTAATTCGAGTATAACACATAAAAAACCGAAATTCTACAAAACAAAACACACTTAAGAAAACCCGCCGCAGCGAAGCGCGAGTCTTCAATACTTGTTATTATCTATATACTAAAGGTGGTTTAAAACGACGTATTTTTATGTCGTTTTAGACCCATGTTTTTTTTCCTTAGCCCATTTGCGTTGTCCAGCCCATGTAGTCCAAGCTCATTAAAGAAAAAAAAGTACAAAACGTACCCTCAAATTATGCGACAAGTTACGAAACTACCTTAAACTTTTAGCTATTTACGGTTTTTTATATAACAAACTTTATTTATCAATGATTCATTCATAAAAAAATATACCGCTAAAAAGATTCTCTAATTGCGAACAAAATGAGCCAAATATTGCAATGCTTATGACATACGTAGGATTTTATAACAAAATGTTAAAGTTTAATATATATTTTCGTAAAAAACTTTCAAAACACACCCCTAAACTAACTAATAACTTTAAAATAAACCAAAGAGGTCAAATACGTGCAATTCTATGTAAGTTTGAGTTATATAAATAACTGTATACTTTTTACTATTTACGACTATTTTAAATAACAAATTTTCTTTGTCAAATATCTAACAAATATCCGCCATCTTCTTTGGTAAAAAAAATATACCGATGAAAAGGTCAATCAAAGAAAAATAAGTCTAATACTAACTTCTAAAGCAAACACAATTATCTAAATACAAACAGTAAATACAACCTCATAACAAAATGTCAAGCATATAAGCCAAATTTAAGAAAAAAAACGCATTTAAAAAAAACACGTCGCATGGAAAATGTTGCTCCGCCGCAACGCGCGGATAGATTCCACCTCGTTATATAGTTAAAACATCATTTCCCTCTGAATTTTGAAAGCAGGCTTCTACAAGGAGGCCTAGGGGCTAGGACCCTGCCAATTCCAGACTCCAGTCAACTAATTGTCTAATTACGTGGTGCCATTGGGCTGTTATACATTGGGCTTGAACCAAAATGAAAGTACAACTACTTGGCATTCACTTGGTAGAAGTTCCAAGGTCCAAACACAAGAAAAGTACCGATGCTTGTTGATTTTGTATGTCTATGCAACATAACAAGCAAAAGAACCCGCGCGTTGCGGCGGGGCTAATTTTTTCCCAAATATTTTTTTTAACGTTTTGGGGGATTTTTTTTTGGGCGATGCGTTATAGCGGGGCTAATATTTAATATAGTAGCCAATGGTGTACCAATGGAGTGACAATTGTCCATATTATGCTTTTTCAGAATTTCTAAAGCGTACTTGGCCTGATTGATAAAAATACCTTTTGGGGACTGGTGGATCTGAAGTCCTAAAAAGAATTTCATCTCCCCCATTAAGGACATTTCAAATCTACTGTGCATTAACTTTTCAAATCTTTTTGAATATTTAGGGTTTGTAGACCCAAAAATTATGTCATCAACGTAAATCTGCACAAGTAGAATATCCTCCCCGTATTTTATCTTGAATAAAGTTGGGTCAATTGTACCTTTAGTAAAGCCTTTGGACATCAGGAAGTTTGATAGTTCATCGTACCAGGCTCTTGGAGCTTGCTTTAATCCATACAAAGCTTTCCTTAGAAGGTAGACTTTTTCTGGATGATCTGGATCAACGAACCCTTCTGGCTGAGCAACATAAACCTCCTCCTTCAGTGGACCATTAAGAAATGCCGTTTTCACGTCCATCTGATAGATTGGAAAAGACTTGTGTGCTGCGTGGGCAACAAAAATCCGAACTGCTTCCAAGCGAGCAACTGGAGCAAATGATTCTTCAAAATCAATACCCTCTTCCTGAGCATAACCTTTAGCAACAAGTCGTGCTTTGTTGCGAATTACAGTCTGATCTTCATCCTTCTTGTTCTTCCATAACCACTTTAGCTTTATAATCATCTTTCCAAATGGTTTGTCGACTAGTTCCCAGACTTTTAGTCTGTCGAACTGATGAAGTTCATCCTGCATTGCTTCGATCCATGCAGAATCAGCCATTGCCTCCTTAATGTTCTTCGGTTCAACAATACTCACCGTGAGCGCGAACATACACATTTCAGGATCTGTGGCAAGCTGTCGTCTTGTTTGAACTGGCATGGTTGGATTTCCATAAACTTATTCTAATGGATGATCTATGGTCCATTGGTAATCATGACTTTGTGGTTGAAATAAATGCACATCGGTATTATCAATGTTGCGTGCGGAAGACTCACTAATTTCTTGTACCCGTGTACAAAAAGGATTGATAAATTCATCTTCTTGAAATGATGCATTCGGTACTTGATCATTATTGTTGTCCTCTGCATGACCGTGTGTTGGATTGTAATATTCTTCAAGTAAAGGACTGAAGAGAAATTCCAACCCGTGTTGTGACGAATCTGTCTTCTCTGCTGTAGGAACAACATTTTGTCTTAGGGGCACGGGGTCAGAGTTGTCATAATCTGATGCCTTTGGTCCTTGAGGAACGAGGCCTGAAGAGACATTTTCAACAGACATCTCTTGTTGTTGTGGTGCGAGGTCTGAACTGTTATGATCAGACATCATTTCTTTTATTTCATCAAACTTGATATGAATGGACTC